>JBAMCP010000338.1:0-60177 GCA_037075105.1 Lissocephala sabroskyi | reverse complement strand
AGGTCAGGATTGTTATTTAAGCCTTCCTTTGCTTACGGCTCCCAAAATTAGCATATCTCTGCCTTTGACCCCTGTGGAGCCTTCAAATCTGCCTGGCTTATTCACGTCCCTGACATTAAAGAGTCACAGTTTATTCTCTCCGACTTTGTAATTAACGCACTTATGACAAATTATTGTTGGCCCAGACTCCTCGACTTGCCCGGCTAACTTACCTGCCCGCCAGCCTCTCCCGCCCGTCGCCTTGCCCCTTTGATACATTTTTCATTACACTGCCAGAGGGCCCAGGACTGCTGGAGCTGCCGGTGCTGGGGCGTTGCGGTTTTGTGTCAACCTCAGGCATTGACTTTGGTAAAATTGTGGCACGCCAAGCGGAGCTCGTGCTCATCAGTGATCCAGCAGCCCAACCACCATTATCCGGTTGCCAGTTAGCCAGAGGGTGTGCGGGAAGGACCCGCCCCGACTGACTGCCGGCTGGTCTCCGTGTTGTTTTCATTGCTGCCGCAATGTTTTTAACTTTGAGCTACCAACTGGAGGGGCCGCCCTCGACCGGCCTCCCTGGTGGCCGCCAACTGTCGCGCTGCATGTTGCTGCTATTACTGCAGCATTTAACCACTCCGGCAACCACGGCACGGCATAGTAAAACGTGCTGAGTTTTCGTAATTAGTGCAGAAGAATACCGGAGAAGGGTGGGTGCGGTGGGTGGGTTGGTTTAAGTAAGTTGTTAGTTGGCCTGAAAGTCTCTCATGTGACAGGGAAGTTAGCGCCTCTTTAAGCGCCTCAAGAATCCTCAGAATCAATGGGTTAAATCTGTTTTTGCCTGCTCCCATTTCCTTGGGCCTGTAGCAAATTTATGGGCGTAGTTATATGACAAGTTTCGGGGGACAGCAGCTGGCCCTGTTCGGGGGCGTTAATTTTACTGATTATGACACACACCGCGGGCTGGCGAAAAACTTTTGGCCATTAAAAAAGATTCGTTTTAATGAGTTTTGGGGTGGCTGGCGTCCAACGGTCAGCCCATCGCCCAGTTGGGTGGCTGGCAAGGTCGTCGTTGCTGCTGCTGCCTTTTTTTTATCGAACTGCAAAAACTGTCGCTGTTTATCAGAGTTGCCGGCTCGGTCCCTCGTGGGGCAGCGCGAAAGGAACAACAAAATCTGCATTTTAGTGCAATTAACATGAATTCACTGGTGTGCGGAGGAATCGGCTCGGCGAGGAAGGGTCCGTCGGTTGGTCCATTGTGCTGTCTGTTGCTATCGCCAGCATAAATCAAAGTAAAGCGAGGAGGACCATCCTTTTTCTGTCCTGCTTCTCTGCACGGACAGTCCGGACCGAGGGACAGATGGCCAGATGGGCAGACTGGCTGGCTGGCTTGCGTAAATAAAGTAATTGTCGATGCGCTTCATATTTTTACCGTACGACGGAAGGCAACGCAACGCGGCGACAGGCGCCTGGGGGATTTGTCTTGGCGGCGGCAGTTGCCTTGTCGCCTTTTATGGCCCAACCGTCGCATCGGCCCAAAAGACAGTTGACAGTTAATTTCGGGGCCAACACCCAGAAACACACACGCGCCTGCCTGCACTCGCCTCTCTTTTGTCTTTTTTTTCAGGGAGTAAAAGGAATTTTCACTGACCAAAAAGAGACACCGGTGACTTGCCACATTTGGAGTACTTAACTGCACTTGATTAATGCATAATTAAGTTCCGTTTGATTGGTGACTGGGATGCCGACCTGGCCGAGTTAATGAATTGCAAACGGGCGCTACAATATCACTTGTATCGCTAATTGAATGGGACATTCGCCTGGCCACCGTTCCAAGCAATTAAAGGACCCGAGGACCCTCGACGACGTCGGCGGCAACTTTCTCGTTCGATTGCCCGTTCGGTTTGATTGACAGCTGTCACGGCGATAAGTTGGCCAGCGGTTGCTCAACCGATTTTAGTTTTTTCTTTGCTAGTTGGGCTCACCGTTTTTTATGCAGATGCCACACTGCTGGCCGCGGATTGTGCCACTGCCTCATTTTCTCACCGTCTCAGCAGCACCGGCTGTCCCGTCGATCGGGGCAATTTCAATATTTCACAATAAAAATCGCATATGCACGCCAACGCAGCGCAGCCAACTGCGGACGAGACTTTCTCTACGTTTGGGGAATAATTTGCAATGCAGGCAGGCGGCGGCCTGGTGGACGGGACATGGCAACGGCGGCTTGTCAGTCACACCGACCACCATCATGAAGGCAACGAGGAGGTGAAGGAAGACGAGCTCGCCTGCCGCTCCGCCTTGTCCCAAGTGTCCTGAAAGCAAAAGCCGCTATCCATGAAAAATGTAAGAGTGACACAGAAAAAAAAAATACAGCGGAGGAGACTCTGCTGACCGAGTTGACCAAAAATGGAGTTGTTTTTGCCCAGACCAGAGAAGGTGGAGTTGCAATTGCGCGGCTGGCCAAGTGGATAACAATCGGGCCCACGCCAATAAGGCAAACGAACTGCAACTGACTGACTGAAATTAAGTCATTTCTACTCACACAATAACGCGGCTCAAAGACTGAAATAAATTGCGAAATATTACAGAATCGAGTGGAGTAAGCAGGACACTTTTGAAATATATAAAGAGCAGTTCTAGGGAAGACTGCAAGGGATTTATTGATCAGCTAGTGATCTGAAATTCTATAAGAGATCTCTTGAAATCCACTTAATTTGTTCCTTCCCTGTTCAAACTGTTTCCCCACACTTTCCAGCATATGGAACATTTTTTTCCCATCCATTATCGTCAGAGCGACCTATTTGCGGTCGACTTGGCTATTGGACATTTTACTACACAATCCACATGGCCAATTGACATTTTTGCTGTGTTAAACGAGTGTGTGCATGTTGATCTAAGCGCCCGCAGAATGTTCAACATTTGTAAAATCTCATTTGCGGCCGAGCTTAAATAGATTGTTGTTCACTTGTCATCCGAAACTACTGGCAGCCCCTGCGGCAGTTGCCGGGCGCAATTGCCGCAATTGCCGAGTCCGTGGCAAGTTGGCCGACAGCAGTGGGCCAACATTCCCGGGCCTGCGACAAGATCGCAGCTAATTGGAGTACAGAAAATCTGGGACTGCTCTTGATTCTCGCAGGGGGAAAATCGTTGAGTGGGTGGGCCAAGCTGGCGGGCATTAATTTGGCATAGATTTATGGGCTATCATATGAAAATCGATAATTGCCGAGCATCATGTGAAAAACGCTAATTTCCACGCCAGAGCAATTAATTGAAATGGAAATATGCCCGCCAGCCAGCCACTTGCCGCCCACACACACACACACGCCCCCCGCCCACTCTAATCCCGGGCAATCTACTCACCCCCGCCGCTTAACAAATCGCTTTGATTTCTGCTGCCGGCGTCGCTTTGACTTTGGCTCGGTAGGGTAGGCACTCAGTCGGTTAATTAATGCGTACAATTTAATAAAAGCATAAACGATATAAATTTTTTTCTTTTTTTCGCGCTGCCTGGCCCGCAAAACTGAGCACGCAATAAAATTAATCAAATAATTACACTAAGCTCTGTGCAGAGAGGGCAGTCGGCCCAGGAGACAGAGTTGCTTTTGTGACTTATCAGCTGCCATAAACGCGACATTAAAAATGGTCAAGGAACTGTGTCCCGTCCCAGGCAGAAGAGGCCGTTGCCACTCTGGTGAAAGGAACGGGCCCCAGCGCCTTTGCCTTGGTGGTGGTGGTGGGCTTTTGTTTTCACTTGAACGAGGCCGCGGGCATTTATCATTTTTAATCGAATGCGGAAACAATGAAGCGCGTCTAAGTGGAGCATTTAATGTGGGTTGGCGGTTGACTCTTGTCGCCGACTCTGTTCGTTAGTAGAGCCCCTCGACTCGGCCCCACCGAAGAAGCCAAAGCAAATCTATAATAATTTCTTTTTTAATTGTACCCTGCCATCAAAACGGGCATTTCGACAAGACAGACCAATTTAGCCACAGAAAATGAGAGTTCCAGGCGGACGCTGTCGAAAACCATTACAATCTATTCTTATGATCGTTCTTCACATATTCTTTTATAGGAAAACTGGTAGTATTCGCCAACTTAGTGATGTCTTCTGATTCAAACAGGAAAATTATGTTCTTTGCGGCTTGTTCGGTGAATTGAAGTTCTGAGTTGACCTCAGCGACATTAACTCCTTTGTAGGGAATTCAGATGTCTGCATAATGGAAATGCCAAATCGGCGATTGTACAACGAAAACAAAAACAAATCTCACCCGGTTTTCCTTGTGCTTTTATAGCCAATGAACACACAAACCTAATGTAGCAGAAAATTACTGTATATGCACATGGCAGGCAGTCATGATGGCGATGGGGAGCTCTTGGTTTTCGGTTTGTTTCTTTGCTGGCCGACAAACACGCCTATCGGCAGCCAATAATCACAGTTGCGCACAAAAACAAAAAAGACAAAACTTTAATTCGCCTTAAATTGTTTTTAAATGCAAGCAATTGAAATTTATGCAAACCAAATAACCCAAAACCAAACTGAAGATAATCTGCGTCCCCAACGCCATCGTCATCATCATCAATTTAGCCGGCAATCGGCGACTCAACGGCGCCGTCTACAATCTGAGCGGCTGCGAGGGAACGGGCGCCTGCGCAAATGTCCTTGTGTGCTATTTCAACTCGTTTAACATAATAATTTTTTTAGAGAAAAGAGAGATAAAACGACAGCATCGAGCCGCAGACTCCAATTGAGCAGACTGTCTGTGTCTTTAAGCGGCATGAAATGTCAATTGGGCCGGCTACCCTGGCTGCCGGCCGGGCTGACTGGCAACCTGTAGGCCCAAAAAGCTCACATAATCAAATTCAAAACAAATTTGTGCATTGACTTGTACAAACATTTTCAGTACATGCGAAAAGCGTTAGTCGATTGTGGCCAACAAAACCCAAAGCCCAGAGTTGCAGCCACAAAAAAAAAGCCAGAAAAGGTTGGAAAATAAAAACAGAAAAAGGCTTTGGATATTTATACCGAAATTTGGAATCGGTAATAATTTGAGCAAATAATTTCTGAGAGTCAGTACATTTTTATATGGAGGAAAATATAGAAGACAATTTTTCTAAATTTCTTAAACATTGGAAAGTGACGGAATCCAAGTAAAATTAAGGATCAGTTTACCAGCCATAGATTCAAGAGTCTAGTGGTGGTTCATCATTCTTTAGGAATATGAAGCCTCATTTTTAGTATACCAAAAAAAGAACAATATGACATAAAATATTTTCGGGATGGAGGCACGAAGTTAGCCCTTTTGAAGGTGGCATCTCTAAGACAGCGAGACTGTGTGGTATTGGCTTGCTTCTCCAGAAGTTGCCACAAGGCTCACCAATCGCAAACTGGTTTAAAGTTATTGTCCATCTTTTGATGGCTTTTGGGCTGTCGCGACGGCCAGTCGAGCAGAGTCGGTCACAGCGCCGATTGAGACGATGTTGTCTCCGTCTTCGTCTCATTGTTGCTGTTGTTGTCTGTTTGCTGGTTGGCGGTTGTCGTTGCCGGTTGACTCTTATTGGCTTTTTGGCTCGGTGATTAGTAGGTCAGAGTTTTTCATTTCCAATTGGATATGTTGCAAGCTCAACGCACCAGCAGCAGCAACAACAGCGCCAGCCAGCATCTTTGCCAGTACCTCACACACATCACACTCAATCTCGGTTACATGAGCAAGTGTACGTTGTGTGTGTTGGCCATATTAGGAAAGGGTACACTGACTCAAACATTGACTACATCTCCGCCGAGAAGGCAACAAGAACTGGTCAGTCAGAACGGCCAGTTTTTCGTTCTCCACCTGAGATGTGGGAAAGTGTGTATGGTCAAAGTAGCTAATTGGTTGTAATGCCAAATTCCACTAAAAAAAAATATTTTATTTCTATTTTTTTTCCAAAGTGTCAATGGAAATAACTTTTAAACAATAGTGGCAAATTGACAAGGACGAAGTTGTCAGAGCTCAGCTGACTAGGCCACCTCTTAATTACCCTGGCAAAGCCGCCCGGGAACGCATGGGCCAGCGAGTGCAGTGAAAGTTGGCAAGGCTGCTAACCTGGCCAAGCCAACAGACTGCCTGCATTTCTGCCAACTGCTGGGACTGGGTCACCTCGCCCAAAGGCTAAGAAAGTCTTAGAAAAACAAAGATATCCAAGCCGAAATAGGAAAACGTGCAGAAATTGTGGGGGTGGCGCTTCAAAAGCCTCAAAACCAAAAACTTTGCTGGCCTTCCCACAAAATTCGCACGAGTATTTAACACCAACGACGACGGCCAGCCACCGCCAACAACCATTAAATGAAATAACAATAAAAAAAGCAAAATAATAATAACCAACTGGCAATCAATTTGAAATTGAAACGCGCATTTGATGGTGGGCCGAGGTGTTGGTTTTTTTTTTGTTTATTTGTTCGCTCTGCGTAGGCCACTTTGCGGGGACGTGGAGACTCCACTTTGGGTCGCAGTCTTGACCACTTAGCTCGCTGGCTGGTTGGCTGGCTGGCCAGCTTCTCGAGGTGACTGCCGGCCACGTCAATTTGGGGCTTATTATTTGCAATTATGAGCGATCCAAGGTGGCGGTGCGGGAGGCACCCGCGAGCACTCCAAACCGATATAAAAATAGACGCAGCGTCATAATGAAACGACGACAATTTCGATTCTAATTTATCTTATGCATGGATTTTTTGTCGATTTTTTTTCTTCGTTTTCGAAAGAGTTTTCATTTAATTGAATTCTGATGTGCGTGGCTGCAACATCAAAGCGCTGCGAAATTTGATTAACATTCAAATTGGCCGAAATACTCAAGCATATCACCGGCAATCCATCATCAAAACTAAATCGAATACATTGACCGCATCCCCTGCGGTGCCTGAGGAAGTGAGGTGAATCTTTCGAAATCGAAAGTGTGGGGAATAGGGAATTAAAAAAAAGGTGCAAGGAAAGTCAAAAATTAAGTAACAAATTAATTAAAATGTAGAATAATTAATCCCTAAAATAGGGAATGAAACCGTTTTCAAATTTCTAGCCGATGCAACCGAATCATTATTCAAAATCGAAGCCGATATTCGTCGACATTCTTATTTAATTTCATTGACTCTTGAATCAGAGATTAATATTACAGATTGCCCATAAACCATTTAAATATTCGTCGACATTCTTATTTAATTTCATTGACTCTTGGATCAGAGATTAATATTACAGATTGCCCATAAACCATTTAAATATTCCCCAATATTTACCAATTACGAAGTATGCCGGCGAAAATAATGAATATCAATAAGACGGCCAACATCAGCAGAAATCTCGAAGGGTTTTTAAGAAAGTAAGCAAAGCAGTTCCTATAAAATTTAATAAGTAAAAACTATTTAATTTTATTTTTCTGTCTTATTTAATTAATATGATTTTCAGATAGTATAAAAAATTTTTAACTCAAAAGGAACTCGAGGAAACATTTTCAAAGACCCAAAACAAATCAATGACTTTTTGTAAATAAAACCCACAACAAAACTTTCTAAGCGTCGTAAAACTTGATTCCCCCACAGACCTTACCAAAAACTTCAATTTGTCGAGCTCATCATTTTTAAGTCTTGATTGACACTTCCAGGAAATACAGAAGACATCTCTGCAAAGCCGCCTATGTAAGCCCCGTAAACCTATACAAGGTTTTCTTGACTCTTCCATTCTCACCTATCGAGTTTCGTTCGATTTCTTACTCATTGCGATTGGAAACCAAGATCGTTTTGTTCTCGAATTTCTGACGAACTTGTCCATGACTAAATTGGTGTGATTTTTTCTTGGCTATGACGGCGTTCCGGACTTAAAGCCCACGCCCAAAGACGACTAACGGTAACGAATTTGATGATAGAAAAAAAAAGTTTACTCATTCATTTCGATTTTTGATATTTAAAAAAAACAGAACGCATATAAAAAGTCTTCCATCATCAATGGGCTAGAATTGTAGATTCGTTTTTATTGGCCTAAAATGAAAAATCCATCAAAAATTAATCGTGTGTAAAAATTAAAACGAAAATCCAACGACAACACGGCAACGAGAACGGCGACCTATGAAAATTCATGGGCCGGATAAACAAATTGACAAAGCATAACTAATCATAAAAAGCGAAAATTGGAACTACACAAGACCCACACACACACACACACACACGTACACCCGCACGGTAAATCAAAAATAACAAAATGCCTGGCGGTTTTGAGGGGGGAGGTGGATTGGTTGGTGGGCTCTGTGGCCGGTCGGGCAGCTGTTCATTCGAACGTGATTGTGACTTCTGATTGCCAACAAAATCCATGCTGGCCGTCAACATTTAAGTCATTTAACATTTCGTATCACTTGTTTCGCTTGGCCATCAACGATGGTCGGCCGGGCGGTAATCCGGCAGCTCCTCTGTCGTCATCGTTGTTTGTTTTTATTAATTTGGGCGCAATTAATTACACTACAAATTGTCAACGCCCGCACTCCCCGCTTGACTGACCGACTATCTCCCTGGTCAAAACCCCAAATGCAAATCTCTTTGGACAGCTACATGAGCCATACTCTGGCTAATAGCGGCTGACGGTTGTGGCATTAACTCATCACGTTTGGGCCCTGTCTGCTGCACACATCCACACGCACCCTTATAAATATTGATTTTGAGCTCCAACCGCCGACAGCCGACGACCGATGGTTATAATCGGTGCACCGGCAAAGCCCTGCGAGCGGCTGACTGACTGAGTGTAAATGTGCATGCGACTTGACAGGCGGCAATAATTTCAACAACATGTCAATGCTGATGCTCTTCAAAGCCAAACCCAGCGCCCACCCACTCCGCCCGGACGAAAGTTGACAAATCGCCAGCCGCGATGACGTTTGGCCGGCGACTCTTCTATGGCGGCGATCGTGTCTGATTTTCATAAATAGATCTCGTCCATCCGTCCACAAGCAAAGGGGTAGCGCCGGCTGGCCACAGGTGAGACGCAGCTCGTTTCGTATGCGCCTGGGCTGGCGGCGCCGCCGTCTGGGCGTACAGCAAATTTGGGTTAAGTTGGCACGGGCTATAAATTAGATAAATCTAGCGGCCATTGGCCAATAAAAAAGCCAACACTGCCAGAGGTCGTATGTGCCAGTCAATAGACAAGCAGACAACCGAACAACCTGCTGATGATTCACGAATGATAGATGAGGATTACAGGCTTACCATATAAGCCCCGGCAGGGAATCTTCTAGAAGCTCGCAGTCACCCAAATCAATGTGTACCGTATAATTAAGATCTGTCTTTATATTTTGAGATTTGGCAAAGAGAAAACCTGAATTTCTATAGAAGATATCATAATTTGTCGTTAGGCCAATTAAGCTGGCGTTGGTGGATTTCCATTCCTTATTATCTCGATCTCGTCTTAATCGTGGTTAGATGCCCTCGGAGCAGGCAGGGGCAGAGTTGATGCCAGTAATGGAATTCGACAGCCTTGCCTCATTAATAATTATCCACTAATCAGTTAGTCACTCGACTGTTTCATTCATAAATATCATCTATTCATGAAGCCCACACACGCGCCATCCCCGCGGCCGCTGAATGAATGGCACTTGAAAGTCGTTGAGTCGTCGATCTGGCGATCTCATTTTGCAGTGGCTTGGGTTGTTTTATGCAAATCGAAATGGAAATGCCTACAAGATTAATTAGAATACATGGCCTAATCGCCCAGCATTTCCGTTCACCAACTTCCCCTGCGCTGCCTCACTCAAAACTGCAGGTGAGATCGAATTGACAACTGTGTTATTGTTGGCTGTCGAGGCGGCCGCGTGGGCGATCCGACACACTCTCGGCTTTATTGTCTTCGGGGTAGTGCGAGAGTATTTCCGCTTTAGCCCATAATAATAATTTTTAATAATAAATTAACGTAGAAATAAAAATAAAATCAACAACGGTCGAGAGAGGCTGAAAATCGGGTCGTCTCGCCCACGCAAAAGTCAACGGCGGCCAACGCAAACAGCAACCAGAAATCGGCTAAAAGCGCCACAAAACACTGCCGAGCGAACGGAAAGCATGGCTCTCACACAATTAGCCGCTTCGTCTCGGCTTTCTCAACGCTTTCCCAGACCCATTGGCCCCTCCATAAATGGCCTGGCCCAGGCTGGCAGAGACTTCCTAAGCGGGCAGCGAGGCAGCCGAGAGAGCGCTCATTTGGCTGACCATATTAAGCCAAATGCGATTTGTGAGCTGGTAATTAAAAAGCCAACCCGACTACAGAAACACACTCGTATTCAAATGGCCAATGCTCAGAACATTTGCATAAGCAATTTACACACACACAACAGCCAAAGGCGCAATCGCGCTATCCACCGGACGGGGGGATTTCGTCTTGAGCTTTATTTTTTTGAGGTGGAAGTTGTGTGAGTTGAAATTGGCGAGTTTTTTTTAATAGTTAAGGCCATTAAGTAAACAACATCAGAGCAAAGTGACGTTTGTTTTTCAAATTATTGGCTTATATGGTCGGGCATTTAACCCATTGGTTTTATTTTTGGATTCCTCGATCGAAACGGTCTGGAAAGGAATTAAAAATAAATCAATAAAGGAGAAAATTCTCAGAGTTGCATTTACAATCGGTCCGATATTTCGTTTTGGTTTAAGCTGATTTTTACAAATAAATTAATAAATTTAATAGTACGCAGAATCTTTGGATGATGAGCCTCAAAAACTGGAAGTCAGTACTGAGAAAATATTTTATAAGAATCAGAATACGATTTCGGTTCGATTAATCCGCTTAGATTCAACTTTCTGAAACAAAACTTAGTTTCTTTTTAGTTTTAAATTAAGTGAATAGCAAAAAATATATGTCCACAAAATCTTTATTCAGCAAAGTACCTTCAGGGTGTGATTTCGAAAGGCCGCCCGAAATGGGTTAAGCATCGGGGGGAGATATCAATCTGGCATTCCAGGGGACTACTGATTAAGTTGTCGCCAAATTATATAGCCGAGCTCATCGTAAATTCTTTTATATTTTATGGCTGACCATTTCCTTAGAGCCAACGCCATCTTTGTCGTCGAGTCGTCGTCGTCTTCGCACGCAAATTAAATTAATTTGATTTTTCACTCTGAAATTTGTAACCTTGTGATTTGAAAAATTGTTATTATTATTAGATTTAACTGTTGTCATCATGATTTATTTAGTTAAGACAACAAAAGCCAAACGACACGTCACCAGCACCAGTTTGATGTTCTCTAGAGATGATAAAGGGGTTTGGGAAGGTGGAGGGACGGTGAACAATGACGAATGGCAAGCCCCCGATTTGAGTTCGGGTCATTCAGCTTGTCAGCTTGTAGCAGTCAACAAATTACCATCCATCCACTCGGTTCTCTCGTCTCTATGGGCACAGACAAAAGCTGTTTGGCATGAAATTTGGCTGACATTGGCGTACGCATGTCGTCATTTGAAAAAAAAGATAGAAATAAAAATAAAAAACTGCAAATAAATTGGAATTGGCGAACAAGTTTTGCCCGCAGGAGCAATTCACTCGCCAATTCACTGGATTTATTTCGATTTGTTTTTTTTTTTTCAAAGCTGTTGAAATTAAAATTTTTTGTGCAAATCTTTTCGATATGCCATCCATCATGCAAATGAATTCGGCAGCCAATAAATAGGTTTTAATTAAAACTAAACAGTTTGACTCTCAGCAGTTTAGAGGCAAACTGCAAATTAAAAATTCTTGATTCCATTTTGAGATCATCAAACAAACTACGGAAAGACTTATTAATAATCTCTAAAGAATTTCCTTTAGATATTTGAATTTTTGTTTTGGAAAATCAGCGGTCAATCGATTTCCCTAAATTCTATTCATTATTTAAATATGTTCGCCCTCCCCGCCTAGTGCAGCCCACACTTGACCCCAAGAGCCGATTTGTAGCCCGACGTCTGGCCATTCATTTGCAATCTTGAAGCAAATTTGACTCGAACAAATGAATGTCAAACGTTGGAGTCCGATAAAAAAACGCACAGAACATAAATGATTGAAAAATGTACAATAAATCTAAATGAAATGATCGGGCATGGCAATATTAGATCACTTTTTACCACCAGAACCGCTCGGCCGCATAAATCTCAACTCGCAACGAAAACGAAATCGAACGAAAGCCCCAACAAAACTCACTCAAGAGCAAAACCGCAGCCGAGACCACAGCAGCGATGCCGGCAGCGACGCCGACGCCACTGCCAACGCTCAACCTCAATAGGGGAGCGCGGTAAGAGCGGAAGGGGGACACCCACACAAACTGAGTGGGTGAGCCAGCGGTGACGGTGGTCGGCGGTCGGTAGAAGGTAGACGGACGGTGACTGAGAGAGCGCTGAGGAGAACTGGTTCCAATGACGACGAAGTGTTGGCGTTGGCGAACACGATCAGCAGTGGGTTTCTCGGTTTATTGGTCGCTGCCAGCAACGCTGTTAACTCAAAGCCCGCGTATCTTTAAGATACGTAAGCTGGTGCCTTTCAATGCGGCATTTCATTCATTGAACGCACGCTCAGCGCAACAGTCCCGTCGTCGTCGCAGTCGTCGTCGTCTCCGTCGATCCCAAAGTACGAAAAAGCACCAAACAAGTGGCCCACAAGTGAGTGTGCGAGTGTGTGGGCCAGCAACATTAAATGAGCCTACTCGCCGGCTGACTGCCCAGCTGACTGTCCGTCCGACTGACTGACTCATGTGGCCTAAAAGGAATCCGTCTAACGGAGTCAAAGTCAACTGAAGTGCTTGCGCTGGATGCCGGTAATGGTAACGCCAACATCTAAGCCGCCCCAGACAGCAGCAGCAGCAGCAGCCGCCCCAGGCCGCAGCGACAGTTGACGGCATTGACAGCGGCGACGGCCCCAGGCAGCGGCAGCGGCAACGGCGGCCACCATCAGTGCACGGCCGACGAGCGCAGCCAACGGACGCATAACAGAATCTTCCCGTGTGCCCAGAAGAACGCACTCCGGTTCTCCGGTCGGCCGGTGCCCAAAGTATTTTCGTCCGCCGGCAGCTCGGTTCGCATCGGCTTTGGGTTATTGGATAGCAGCAGCCGCCGCTGTCGCACCGGCAGTCGCATCGGCACCGCCCTCTCCGATTTGGTATTTTTAGCCGGGCCGGTCCACGGATCGCTCGACGGTTTTGGAGCAAACGCGGCGGGTGTGTGGCTCTTCCTGAGCAGGATTCTCTGGATTTTCATGGCTGCGGCCGCACGCGTTTCAATATCAGCGAGAAAGTGAACCCAACAAATCCCAATTCGAATCAAAATACTGAATATTCACGACAAAACAAGCCGGCAAAAGAATCATAGAAACAAGTTTCCTGTTTGAGGAAATAAAAAAATAAAAGCGAACGCTCGCGCTTCGGTTTGTTTGTGATACCAGAGATAATATGCCAAATTTATGCATGAAGCAATCGTAAATTAAAAATAGAGTCCCTCTCTCAACTGAAGAATTTAAAGCCAAATTAAAAAATTAAATTCAAAACAAAAGCGACAAAAAAAAAATCAAATCAATTTAAGTGCGGGATCACCAAAGCCCCCAGTGACTGACCAATTAGTCGTTTTCGAGGAATTTAAATTGAATAAAGATTATAAATAAAATTCCTAATCCAACCCCCCAACCACCATTGGCGACACCGCCACCGCCCACATTTACATTTCTAATATCGGAAATCGGCCTGCATAAAATTGAAAATTGAGTTGACCGCCGACCGCCAACTTGTCACCGAAAGTGTAGTGTTTTTTTTGTTACTCCCAAAAATAAAAATCAAATCAAAATCCATAAACAAATCAGCAACAATACCAGCATAACAGCAGCAACGGCAACTAGCAGCTTTTTGGATTTATGAAATCAAAAAGGTAAATAAAAAAAAAAAAATTTCTTGTTTTTTTTTCGCCCTCGTCTTGGCTTTTTTGTTGTTTTAATAAAAATAGAAAATAGCAGATTCAGAACATCGCCGGCTGGGGTAATCATATCAGCCGCACACACACGACACCACCAAGGGACCAAGTCAGTGGGAGGGTGGGAAATGGCAGCCGCGGCGGGCCAACTTTCAGGGGCATCGAAGGTGTTGAAAAGTTTTTCCCCTCCTCCCTGCCAGGTTGGGCATTTCTTTTTCTTGTGGGAGCAATTTTACTGTCATCGCTTTTCAAGGCAGTCAGACTTCGTTCAGCCGAAGAAAATTGCAGTGGTGGGAAAATATTTAAAGGCCTTGGGGAAGCTACAAGTAGTGAATGAAAAATTGTAAAAGGTGTTGATTAAAAAATCGAAGACATTACTCGAATGTTTTAGAACGGCTTGACGAGGCTATTAGAAATATATAAAATTATTAATAAATTACAACAGCAAAAGAAAGGCTAACACAATCAATCAGTGTCCAGAATTAATACAAAAATTAATTCCAGTTAGAAAGAACAAAATGTTCGATACAAAACAGCTGAATTGAAAGTTGAGTAATAAAAATGCGATGATTAAAAAAAAATAAAAATTTAAATTGCCCGATTGAGCTGAGTGCGATTTTCTTTGCTCTTTCTATCGGTTTTTAGCCGACATTGTCTTGGCTCAATAAGCCGTAACGGAATTAGACAAAATGGAAGGTGACGCAAACCTGTCAAAAATCACACAAATCAAACTGCCGAATGGGTACGACGATGCTACCTAAAATATCTGCATACTCACACACAGCTGGCAATTGTAAACACTCACACACGGGGGGATGAGAAAAGGTACTGAAATAAATCACACATACGCACTGTGTGCCAATTCGAGTAAACAAAACTCAGAATGTAAATGGAAAATCAAACAAATTCATTTTTAAAGGGAAGCACATAAAAAATTAAAGATAAATGCAAATAAAAAACAACAAATACCAAAGATCTATAAATAAAAACAGCACACGAGACAGACCACGGGCAACGTGCAACTGACAACGGACACGAGACAACCACAACAAAAACAACAAAGGCCCAGAGAAGAAAAATAAAGAAAAAATAGAAGCCAAAAAAGAAACCAGGAGAAGACTGCTCTCTGTTCGGCGCGGAAGATTTGACGCTTCTGGCGAGACAACAAGCAAATCGAGGGAAAGAAAACAAAACCGCAAAAAAACAACAACAACAAACCCGAAGCGACAACAACGCAATGCAACTGAAAACTGCATACAATAAAATTTAATTTTAGAGCTGGAACGGCAGTGACTCTGACGGGCAGCCGACGCAGATATTTTGCCCCTGCCAAGAGCAGCCCCAGCGAGGAATGCATTTTCTCGCACAAGGCGAGCTGAGAATGGCTGGCCATGGGTGCCCATGGCTTTCCCAGGCGCTTCATTTTCCATTTAGCTGCACGAGAGTCCAGCGAGCGCACAGTGATGGAAAGTTCAATGGTTTGTGCTCGGCAAATCAATTAGAAGACCAACAAAAATTACACAATTTTGAGAGTTTTGCTTTTCGAAAATACTTCATTGGCAATCAAGATTAATTTACTTCATGCAATTTAGGTTGGAAATTCTAAGCTGATTTCATAAAATGAGAAGCAATTTTGAATTCAATTTGAATTGGGCCGATGGGCCAATAAGTCCTTTCGATAACCAGAAAAAGTACCAAATGAACTTAAAGTTATGGCAGATTTTTACCTAAATCTGTTGAAAATATTTAAAGTCTGGGAATCCGGCGGGGAATTAAAATTAATGCCAATACTAGTAAATAAATTCAGGCAAAATAGGAAATTTATATTTGAATGCAGCAATTCCAAAGAATCAATTAGCAAATCCCTAGAAATTAAGAAATGAAGGAGCTCATTAAATAACTTCAATCAAAACAAGAAGTCAATGAGATTTCCCTATTAATTTATTCTTACCATTTATTAAAATAGGTAAAATATAAAACAAAAGCTTTACCGCAACGTAAAGATTTCTTCCGTGCGGAACCGAAAGGATTACGAAAAGTTCTCCATTAATTAAGTAATCGTGGGGAATCAAAAGAACCTGTTTCAACTTCCTTTCATCGTCTACCGAATTCCCCATAAATTCTTCTTCCTTCTGTTTGGATTCGGAAGTCTGGCTGCTGTTCGTTCCCCTGATATTGGATCTACAAGTCTATATATCACGTGGCAGACGATCAGATAGCCGAAATCATTTGTCAAATAAACGAATCACTGTGCGTGGTCGTGTGCCAGTTGCCGACCGCATCCCGGCGGCCGACAACCCTTCAGGGCTGGCGCTCCCTTTATTATTTCTGACCAACCGACTGGCCGTCTGGCCAACGGTCCCACTGTCCGTCCAACTGTCTGTCGTTCTGCGCGTCTGGCTGGCGTGCAGACAAGCGTGCAGGGCACGGCAAAAGCACAACGAGAAAGAGAAAAAGGCAACTTCTAAATTTAATGGCTACGCCTAAAAATGCAACGACTGCAACAACGCCGGCCGAGGCAGCAACAGTAGCTGCGGCGGCGATTGCCGGCAGCGGCGTCTGCAGTTTCAAGTGCACTCTCGGCATTCGTAGGCTGCTACCCCGGAACGCCCAAAAATTAAATGCCCAACGAGGCCAGGAGACGGTGGTGGTGGTGGGGCCGGGCCGTTTCACGCCTGGACGGGCACGCGCTTCGCCTTTTGTCTGCCTGGCGGCTGCCCGACTGTCTGGCTGGCGGCCGGCAGTGTGTTTTTGTTTTTGTTTTGGGGGCTTACAATTTCAATTGGATTCGCATTGCCCGCCCCCCGTATCCACCCTCGCCTGCTGGCTGGTTTAGTAATTGAAAAATTAATCAACCCAGCAGAACGCGAACCTCAAATTTTCGCTTCAAAATTTACCAATCAACGTGGACCAACCGAACCACCCACCGAGCGCGCTTCGCAAACTTCGTGGGCAGGCGCGCTTCCTGTGGCACTTCCCGCACATCCTGTCACGGCAGCGAAGCGCCGCCAACGGCTGCCGTTTGTTCAACAACATTTATTAGCCGCGAATACTTTTAATCACATGCAATTTGTTGCAACTGCCGACGCCGCCGACGCTGCCACGGCCTTTTTGCGCCTTGCACGGAACTCGGTGATTTTCACGTTGTGGCCGTTGGCATTTGCAACAAGTTAGTGCCACGTTCCAGGCAATTGCCCCGAAAAAGGCGACCGACCAGGCTGGCCAGAACGGCCAGCTCAGCGCCTTTGGGCCAGCATTTTTGTGCACTTAATTGCGCCTTGTTTTGTTGCATGTTGGCCGCGTCAGCGTGGGGCGGTCATTATTTCGGTCGCGTGGCAAAATTTAATTGCACCAAAAAACGAAACGACATCAAGGAGAACAAGCTAAAGAACTCGCTGGAGAACAAAGTGATTTTTCTCTCTGGTGACCCCAAAGTGTTGAAAGTTTTGCCAACGACCAAGCTGATTAGCGCGCCTCGTCCGTTCCATTTCCTGGGCTTTTAATTGTCGTCTATTTAAGATCCCAGCTATTGATTATTCCAATAACTATTTTGACTGAGAGCCCGAAGTATCGATCTTCATTTGTTGCGCTGTGGCTTTGCCATCGATCATCGACTTTCCCATCGCCAGGTATAATCGCCTGGGTCCTCTGGGTATTCGGCCCACTAAGGAAAAAATGCAGACAGACAAATCGAGAGAGAGCAAGTGAGGTGTCAACAGGCTTTGCCATCGATCATTTTCGCCCAGCTTGTGGGCCTCTATCACTCTCAGTCGATACGACTAGAGACTGCCAGAGGCCAAGATATGCGGCATCTAACAACGCCCCGTTAGCTTGTCTCTCCCACTGCCAAACTTGGCTGGGCTATGCGGCGAGTCTGGCAGTTGGGAAGCGGGCCAGGCTAGCTGAGTGGATGAGTCTTTGGTCACGTTGGGTCAGCCGCTTCGCCGCATTTGGCATACTGCACTAAATTGACCATTTAAGTGAGTTGATGTGGCCATCGCCAGCCAGCACCTTCCTTCCTTGTCCTGCCGTCCCCCTACTCTCTCCCGGGTGGAAGTTGGCCAGCTCAGATATTTATGAGGCCAAGGCGCATAACGAAGCTGCCACAAGGGCATCGGCATCGAGGCAGAAACACTCACGGACGCTATGAATACTCTAAACTCAATTGTTATATGGTTCGTGTTACATTTCATGTAACTTAATTCTTGCATTAAAATGTATTCATTAATTGTTCGCCCGCTGCCGTTGTTGCTGTAACAGTTTCACCGGCACAACCGCAACACCCAAGCATTTCTTTAGCCACGAGAGTAGGTACAGTTGACCTACCACAAACCGAGCAACTTTCCCAACATTCGACATGCCAATAGAGAAATGTGCATATGATCAGCTCTTCCTCTGATTGTCCCAGGGTGATAGTTAGGCTGGTGATTGCTGTGTTTTCTTCGATTTGAAACGGGGTTAAGCGTTTCTAACCTCGCTTTTCGCTGCCATGCAGATGCGTATCGCCAATTGCAAGTGCCGCTCTCAACACCTTGAGCGGTCCATTTAAGGATTCCAAGACTGACAACTGACAGCTGACGGATCGACGCTGGTTCACGATGATTGGCTAGTTCGCCATTAGCTGGTCAGGCAATTGGGCAACATCGACGGGTGGGAGAGGTGAGGAGGAACCAATCGAAACCAAACCCCCGAAATATCGAAATACCAAATGAATTTCGTTTATGCTCCCCCAGTTTTTCGGCATGAGTAGTTTTTATGACGGAAGCGCGGCGACGGCGGTGCCACTTGGAAGGAAGTACAGTCACCACCGCCGCAGCAAGCAAGCCGAATTGGTTGCCGTTTACGGAAGTTCGGTGGTTCAACTGTTGCGCTTCACTGGACCTAGACGACAATTTAAAGAAAACCAACTCACCGAAAGGGGCCCACTTTTTTGGGACTCCTCGTACAATTTGTTAATTGCTTTTGATGGCTGGAACAGCCTACACGGCCACGCACGGAACGCAGTCGGGCAATCAAATTAATCAATTGATCCAAATGGGAATTTAAGTGGTGCGCCAGCCAGCCAACCCCATGGCGTCCGCTGTGGGCGTGGGACAATTTATCGATTCTGGCTAATGATTTCTCTTCCCGTTCCTTCTTTTTCTCCCTCTGCTTGCAGATGAAATCCAACGCGAATACCTACGAGATGCACAACTACGCGGATCTGGGCAAGCCGCTGGAGCCGCCAAAGGAGTCACGAAAGCGAAAGGCCCTGAGCGCCCCCAATGGACGCTGCAATGAGAAGTATTCCCTCCGCCAGAAGCGAAGGAGCACCACAAAAATCACCTACGAAGAGGACGACCTAGACGAGTCCTTTGGCGAGCTATCACCGCTGCCGGCCGTGCTACCAGCCGTCGACCTTCCTCCATCATCCAGCCGCTCCAAGGCCTCGCCAAAGGCCAAGACGAAGGCAGCCCCGCTGAGCAAGTACCGCCGCAAGACAGCCAATGCCCGCGAAAGGACTCGCATGCGGGAGATCAATTTGGCCTTCGAGCACCTCAGACATTGCGTGCCGCAGACCATCACCGGCGACGACCCGGCCAACACCAACGAGAAGCTCACCAAGATCACCACCCTGCGCCTGGCCATGCGCTACATCCACATGCTCAGCGAATCGCTGGCCAATCCGAGCTACGAGAGCGACCTCATTGCCGAGTGCCTGGACGAGAGTGCCACTCGGGAGGCTTTCAGTCCCAGCAGGGAGCAGCCGCCCGAGCCGCTGCCCATACAGCCAGCCAAGGCCGCCAAGAAGACCTCGTCGGCCAGCAAGAAAAAGACGCCCACCAAGCGCCAGCAGCAGCAGGCCAAGCAAGCCTACAAGACCGAGTTAGCCCCAGCTGCCACCTCAATGCCGACCAGCGTGCTGTCCTCCCCAGAATCCTGCTATGGCTCATCCTCAATCAGCTCGCCGGGCTCGTGCGCGGCGGCCAGCTCGCCCAGCTCGGCGTATGCCTCGCTGTCCTCGACCAGCGAGATGGCCGACAGCCTGGGCCTTCAGGCTCTGTCCGACCTCAACTCCCTGCTGCTGGAGTCATCCGATGCCGACGAATCGCTGCAACTGTCCGACCAGCACTGCTTCAGCCCCGGCGGCTACCACAGCCTGCTGGCGGGCACGGTGAGCTCGGCAACGATTTTCCCTGCCCGCGGCGACATGCCGATGTCGGTGAGCTCGCTGGACAAAACGGATGTGGAGCTGAGCCTGCGGCTGCTGGACTCTTCAGGCGATTCGTTCGACTTTGCCAGCGACCAGCAGCCCTCGGCCTGCATTAGCCCGTTGGCTGCCCTCGACTTTAATCCCTACAGTGACCTGCTGCATGCGGACTTCCCCGAGGCCAGTGGCCTGGATTTGTTTCTAACGTGACCCCCCCGATGAGGGGGCGGTCGCCTAGCTTATTTATTGTGTTTAAGTTTTAACGCTAACCTCACTTTAGATTGTAAAGAAGAAAACAACGTACTCTTTTTAGTGGAGCATCAACAGTGGAATTCATTGTGTCATAAGGAAGAAAGATGGAAAGTGGGGATTGCCATTGATTCTATCTGGGCAATTCGATTTCAAAAATCTGTCAATCAATTAAAATTTTAAGTATTTTTTTTTTCGATTTCCATTTACCAATCTTACCATCAATTTCACACACACACACACGCAATAAAGCACAAGGTGTTCTTCGAGTTGCGCGTCTTTCATTATGGAGGAGAATGCGGTGGAATTTATGACCGAAGATACAGAGGCCACGTCGGAATATGTATTCGATCCTGCTGTGGAATACCCGGAAGCCTATAAGCTGCTGAAACCATTCATACTGAGCGATGCCGATCTGGAAAGGATCACGAATCTCATGTACAAGGAAGTCGAGGCCGGCCTGTCGATTGAGAATCACAGCCGCTCGTCCATAGCCTGTGAGTTGAGCTACATGCAGGATGTGCCGACTGGTAGAGAACGCGGAAGGTTCTTGGCTTTGGAAATGTGGCCGACGAATTCACGTTTGATGCTTGTGAAATTCGGCAACGAAGGCGACATTTACATGTCCTCAAGATGCCTGATTCTGCCCCATCAGCTGGCCTCGAAAAGCGGCGAAGAATTGTTCAACTTTCTGGCCGCTCAAATCGCCAGCTTTGTCAAGCACAAGAAAGTCGACAAGGACAATCTACCCATGGGTGTGTCCTTTGCCTTCACCATACGCAAGGAGGCCCTCGACGTGGGCATTCTTCTCAGCTGGTCGCACGGCGTCAGCGCCACCGGTGTCGTCGGCAAAAATGTCCTCGAGCTCCTGCGCAAAGCCCTCGACAAGTTCCCCGAAGTCCAAGTCAACCTCAACAGCATCGTCAGCGACTGCACAGCCTTGCTCTGGTCGCTGGCCTGGTCGAACCCCGACTGCAAGATCGGCCTCATCGTGGGCACCTCCACGAACGCAGCCTACATGGAGAAGACCGAAAACTGCCCGCTCTTCGACGGGGACAACGACAAACTCTACATGGGCATCAACACGCAATGGGCGAGCTTCGGCGATTCCGGCCAATTGGACTCGATCCGCACAGAATTCGACAAGACCGTCGACTCGCAGACCCACAACGTGGGCTACCACATCTACGAGAAGTTCATAGCCGCTCTGTATCTGGGGGAGCTGGTGCGGCAGGTGATCATTCGGCTGATGAAACAGGGCGCCATTTTCAAGGGCCAGACCCAGGACTATATGGGCATTCGCTGGAGAATGGAAATGAAGTCGCTCATAGCCATCGAGAGCGACCCGCCCGGGGTGTACACCAAATGCCAGGAGGTAATGGACAAGTTCCGCATACGCAACTGCTCGGAAAGGGATCTGGCCACCGTTCGTTACATCACCGAGACGATCACCCAGCGCTCCGCGAAGATGGTGGCCTGCGGGACAGCCTGCCTGATACGCAAAATCAATTTGCCCTACGTCCAGATCGCCATCGACGGGGGAATGTACCGCCTGCATCCCACGTTCGGGGTCAACTTGATAGCCTACATCAAGCAGTTGGTCCACGAGGATCGTAGGTTTGATATTCTGACCTCGCAGGACAGCGCCGGCGTGGGAGCCGCCGTTATTGCCGGCCTGGCCCACATGGCATCGGTGTCGAGCGGAAGGCACACAATCGATCAGTACAGTTGAGAAATTGTATTCAGAAAATTGTACAATGTTAGCTGTCAGATTGTCGGCTGTTTTATCGAACATCCGGCCGGCGTTGGTGTCCAAATTTCCTAGAACCCAATCAGTAATTGGCTGTCGGTATTATCAGCGGGCTCGCGGTATCCTTAAAGGCAGAATGTGTGCGGAGCAAACCTTTCCCGAGGCCCACAAGCTGGTGGCCCCTTTCGATTTGTCCGAGGATCAAATGCTCGAGGTTATTGAGCGCATGCAAAAGGAGATCAAAATGGGCCTGTCCAAGGAGACGCATGCGCGTTCAGTCATTAAATGTTGGGTGACCTACGTCCAGGACCTGCCCACGGGCAAAGAGCGTGGCAAGTTCCTGGCCCTCGACCTGGGCGGCACCAACTTCCGAGTCCTCATGGTCCAACTGAAAAGCGACACCGACGTGGACATTATCTCCAAATCGTACGTGATCTCCAGCAACCTGATGACAGGAACCGGCAACGAGCTCTTCGACTTCATAGCCGAATGCCTGGCGACTTTCGTCAGGGACCAAAAGCTGGAAACCGAGGCGCTGCCCTTGGGCTTTACCTTCTCCTTCCCCTTGCAGCAGCTGGGACTGGCCAAAGGCGTGTTGGTGACCTGGACCAAGGGCTTCAGCGCCAGCGGCGTGGTCGGCAAAAATGTGGTGGAGCTGCTTCAGCAGGCCATCGAGCGCCGTGGCGATGTCAAGATCAATATCGTGGCCATTCTCAATGACACCACCGGGACCCTGATGGCCTGCGCTTTCAGGCAACGGAACTGCCAGATCGGCCTGATCGTGGGCACTGGCTGCAATGCCTGCTACGTGGAGAAGAGCGCCCACTGTGAGATGTACGAGGAGTCCAAGAAGACCACCAAGCCGTTTATGATCATCAACACGGAATGGGGGGCTTTCGGGGACAACGGAGTGCTGGACTTTGTGCGCACTTCGTATGATAAAACAATTGACAAGGACACCCCAAATCCTGGACGGCAGACCTACGAGAAGTGCATCTCGGGCATGTATTTGGGCGAGATTGTCCGGCTCATCTTAGTCCAGCTGATGGATCAAGGAGCCCTCTTCAAGGGCCAGGACTCCGACACCATCCGGCGCAAGGGCAAATTCCAGACCAAGTATTTGTCAGATGTCGAGTCCGATTCCGTGGGCACGTTCACCAATTGCTCCAAAGTGCTCGACGAGGTCGGCATCCGAGGCGCCTCCGAGCACGACAAGGCCTGCGTCCGCTACATTTGCGAGATGGTCTCGCGTCGCTCTGCCAAGCTGGTGGCCTGCGGCCTTACCTGCCTGATCAATCGGCTGTCAAGCAATGATGTGGGCATTGGCATCGACGGCAGTGTCTATCGATTCCATCCGAAGTACCACTCCCGGCTGGTAGAGTACATTGCGCTGCTGGTGAAGCCGAGTGTGCGGTTTGAGTTGATCCTTTCCGAGGATGGATCTGGACGTGGGGCGGCTCTCATTGCTGCCGTGGCCTCTGGCAGCAGCGCGCCCAAGGGATGAGATCCAATCGCAAAGTTCCGGAAATAAAATTTCTAGTTTCTACAGATTTTTAAAACTCGCGGCATTTGCAAGCTTTTTGAGAACTTTTTAGTAGAGCTTTCGATGGGGCGGCCAACTGGTTTGATTTTGAAAGCTTTGAAATACTGGGACCACCTGCTGGAATATTTTGAAATACTGGGAAGACTTTGGCATCCGAGACGGCGGGGATAGCTGTACCCGTTTGGGGCAGACGGACTGTTGGCCAATTAAGTAAATCTGAAGAAGTCTCCTGCCCACTTGCAGTTGCAACTTCAAATATAGAAAACGGGCGCGTGTTATTTATAATTCTATTTATATGATTTTGGCGATGTTCCATTCGCCATGCAGGCAGGCAGGCATTTGTCGCCTTCATTCCATTTTATAAAACCTCAGCGTTTTCAGTTTTGTTCCGACCGCTCAACTCGATTGAGTTGTACGCCCGAGCAAAAAACAAAGTCAGCATTTCTGAAAACGCATTTTATCTATCATCCATCCAACTATTTCCAATTCTGCTCGAGAGAATTGGAATTCTATGTGAGAATGGCCGGCATTGGAATGCGGCTACCCAAAATGCCAACCGTATATCAAAGGGACAACTGAGGCGATTACGAAACCACCGGAAAGAGGCGACTCTGAAAATGTAAGTGACCTCTCAACAGCCCCCAGCCGGTACAGCTGGAATCTGTCTGCTGGTAATCCCCCCCAGCTGGCTGGAGGCAGACGTCTTCATATTTGTTTGGCGGGCTGAGATTCAAAACAAATTCAGGGCAAATTGCGCCTTCCGGTCGGCGCGTCACCACGCCGCGCGGGGCTTTCTTTGCCCGCCAGTGACCCAATCCGCGGCGGGTGCATCAATAAAGAAGCTTTTTCAATTAAACGAAAAGAAGAAAAAAAAGAAATATGAAAGCCCGCGCAAAAGCTTCGGCCGCCGGGTTAGTCAATCGGTGTCCGGCCGAAACGAAAGATCTCCCCCGCTACCGCTTAGCATAAAATAAAGAACGAAATTTTTCCTAATTAGAATAGAGTTCAATTAGTTTCAATTGATAAAAGAGATAAAAATTAAACGAATTTCTAATCACAATTAACTGGCCGAATCGCCAAACGAACTCCCAGCGAACTCAGTTTGATTATTTCCTATTTTAAGTGATTAACGAAAATTGAAATTTGCAAATATATTCAAATATATGAAAAGAACTGCTCCGAATTGTCTGTATTCGAATCATCGCCGTGTTCTGTGTGTACTGAAAATATACTAAAATTAACATATTGACGTCATTGCCAGCGAAATACACTGAGCGAAAAATAAGTTGAAACCGCGAGTAAATAAACAACTTAAACATTTCGAAATCCCAGCCGCGTGGAGTGAGGCGGCGACAACATAAACAAACATAGAACATAATGAGAATTTGAGCTAACAAAAGAAACAGAAATTTTGGTTTACTTTATGCATAACAAAAAAACAAGACACTTCAAGGATTTAAGTGCTAACGGTGCGTATACGCCATGGCCGATGGGATGATTCAAGAGCTGTCAGACAAATGAGTGGGCAGCCAGCCGAAAGTTGAATCACAAATTGATCTTCGAAATTCAGAAATGTCAAAAGTGCCACTTTCCGCTGGGCACACAGATGCGGAGAAGGGGGCCCGCCGGTGGCGGACCCGTTGGGCACTTGGTGACATCAGAACGCGAAAGGGGAACGCTTAGAATTTTAATTTAATTAATTGCAACGCCACGCCAGGCTAATGAAGTCCACTAAATTAACTAGAACCACTCGGAAGCTCATCTAGAAATTTATGAGTCCTCAATCATCGGCCAATTTCCAGGCCCTCTCAACTTGTGGCCTTGATAAAGAGACGCCTCCGCCGCTGTTGATGATCATTTTGATCTTGTGAAACCCTCGGCCGTCCTCCATATGAACAGAATACCAGGGCACGGAATTGAACTCGACATTATGACAAGCACTACACATATAGATTCCCATATCGCCCGATCTCGCCTGCGGTATATAAAAATAGCGATTGTGCGGATGCAAGCACAATGGGCATGGCGACCGCCGAGAATTGCGCTCTAGTTAATCGCCAAGGCAGAGCAGGGCGGCTGGTGGGGCAGGGCCTTGGCTGGGTGCGCCACATGACGTCATGTGTGTAGTTTATTTCGCACGCCAGGCCAACCAAACATTTTGGAACAACAAACTAAGTTGTAAAACCAAATTATCCGCCACGGGAGGGCCGCGCCGCACATTTCAGGCATTCCTCCGATTTTTATGGGTTCTCTCTATTCAACCAAATATGAGCTTCTTTATAGAGTGACGAAGGCTGTTTGATTTCGAAAGGGCTAGCTTGTGGGTGGTCCGGGTGGTGGCCCACCTGGAAAAATCAACCCCAGAAGCGACACACTTGCCCCTAAAAAAACAACACAGAACCCCTCGGCCTAAAAATCGATAAGGCGGGTGGGGTGAAGAGGGTTACGGGGGGCAATATTTAGCGCGTAAACTTGTTGATTAGTGGGCGACAGAAATGGTAGCAGAGGCACAGACACAGAAACGAGAACCGCTCGGCAGTTAATCGCCAAAACAAAGCCAGACAAGTGCGCCTGTCGCCGGCGAGCCATTAAACGGCTGGAGAGGGGGAGAGCCGGCAACCTGAATCGACTGAGATTTCTCCAGGCCTTAATGGCACTCATTTCCTTGTCTTCTGATCTGATCTTTCTTTTTCTCTCGCTCTATAATAGATAAACCCTGGATGAGATTTAGCGGAGCGTCAACGAACTTCCACTTTAGCCACTGATGAGAAGGCAGCGAGATCTTTCGGAGAGGACGGACTATACCGCAAAATATATACAAATAAACGACGGCAACATTCAATGCAAATGGCTGAAAATAAACCCACAACGACCTCTAGCAAAGGGTTAGAAGAGAGAAGTGCCCGCGTCCTGACCCCCCGCAATGGCAGGACGGCCATGGGGCCAGCGAATGCCAAGTTGGCCCAGGACGACTGGGAGACGGTGGTATTTGGTAAAAATAAACTAAAACGCAAAAAGAAATTGAGCGCCTCGCTCACCTCCGTGGGCGACACGGTGAACCAAGAGAAGCGCACACGCATCGAAGGCATCCAGCTGAATTGCCGGGGCAAATTGCGTGTCAAGGATACCAAAAACTTCGAGGCAACCACAGCGGCCATGCCAGTCAAGTCGGCACCAGCAACACCAGCGGCAAAAGTAGAGCGCCCTGTTATTATAGGCGGGGTGACAACTCTGCCAGCCGCCCAGCCGCAGCGTTTCAAGCGGAAGTTGCAGGAACACATGGACACCATCCAAAAGCTAAACGCCTCCACCGAACAGCTGCGCTTGGAAATCAATGAGCTCAAGTCCAGTCTCATCACCGAGAGGGGAGCTGTGAGGTCATTGAGGTGGGTCCATGGCTTTCCCCGACTAACTGCCCGCTAATTTGGGATTTTTCAGAGCGCAAAACGACTCGGACAGCCGCAAGTGGAAGAGCGAAGTGAAGAAGCTTCAGCATGCGCTGGACTTGGCCAAGAAGAGCAACCTGCCCAGCACGCCCCAGAAGAGGCCTCACGACTCGATGAGCGAGTCGATGACCGACGAAATCCAAAGACTGACCCACGAAATCGCCGTCCTAAAGGAGGCCCACCGCACCAAAGAGGAAAAAACCCAGGTAAGCGAGAGATCTGCATCCTTTTCGCTATCCTTGCATGTGCATGCGCCACCCGCTCCGCCAGTTCCCCGCCAGCCACTCCCAGGCGAAGATGAGGCAGGCCAAAAAAATTCCAAAAGTCCACATGGCAAAGACAGCAGGGAAATGCTGCAGGGTCAGAACCTGGGGCTCCTCGTTGCCATCCTTGTTGCGCCGCTGAGCCAACCGATTGCCGTACTTCACAAAGGCCGTGTTCATCACGCGGTCCCAGTAGCGCTGCAAGCCGAACTCATGCGAGCTGCGGATCAGCTTGTTGAGGTATCCCAAATACGGCGAGCCGTAGGGCACTATGTAGACCCCATGAAAAGGCACCAGGCAGCTCTGCATGAGATGAAAGATCGGCCGACCGTATCTCATGTGTTTGCGGGCCTGCACCTCGAACCGGCCGATGTGGTACTTCTCCAGATAAGCATAAGAGTCCAGGTTCATGTTGAAGTAGCGCAGGAGCTGGGACTCGCGAACAGAGCGAACGTTGCGCCGGACCACAGCCTCGTAGTTGTGGTGGACGTTGAGGAACCTTTCGATGTGCTTCATGTGGCGCGAACGCACCAGAATCTGGTAGCCGGACTCGGCCAGGGCCCGCAGTGTGTCGATGTCGGGCAGGTTCTTCTGGTGGACCAGCATGCTGGTGAGATTGCAGCGAAAGGCATTGCACATCAGCATGCCAAAGAACAGCCAAAACACCAGGAAAAGCCGCATTGAAGTCTGCCCGGGAATCCGCGGCACGGGCATTGACAAAGTGCAGCCGAAGAGCCACAGACCTGTGTCGAACTGGCGGTAGGCCAGCTGGCATATTCCCTTGGCCGTGAGCATCAGCAGCAGCAAGTAGATCCACACTTGCCAGCCAAAGGAGCGGAAGATGTTCCAGAAAGTGGGCGCCGGCTTCGATTTCGGCACAATCACGCACAGATCGTCGCGGTTGTGGGCCACCGTGGACTCGACCCGCCGGTCGAAGGACTCCGGCGACAGGAAGCGTATGTTCAAGGCCATGTCGTCGAGCTCCTCTTCGATCTCCATGAAGCAAATATCGAAGGTCTGGTTGTACAGGCGACTGGTCTGGCCCTGGCTAATGATACGCGTGGCGTTCAGCCGCTCGGCTATGAAGTCCGCCATGAAGCCGTCGGCCCCAAGGAGATCCCCATTCTGGTCGTAGAAGGCCCTCACCGGATCCATGTAAATGCACATGCGCAGCGGCTTGCCCTTCATGTTGGGTATGACCTGGGGGAAGAGCTCTCCAATCGTTGGTAGTAGGTGGTCGGTGGGCACTTCGATCAAGTAGTCGTCGGTGAAGGGATTATAGCGGTAGATGTGGAGGTGGCCCTGGCGGTTGTAGACGATCACAATATTGAGAAGCCAAATCTGCCAGAAGCTCTTGAAGGTCCTGCGCAGCCAGTCGGAGGTGGTGTTCTCCGATTTGAGGATGATTAAGAAGACAAACGACAAATGCTTGGCTGCCGATTTTTTGGTCAGCAGCTCCAGCGGCAGTGGCTGCTCCACGTCTTTAATAATTATGGCCATGTACATAAGGATGCCATCGTCCTTGACAGCCTCCAAGGGATCATTGCGGAGGTTTTTCCTAACAAAAGGCAATAAGGAAGGTCAACTCTCCTGGCAGACGCTTAACTCACCCCAGAGAAATGTAGGAGATTCCGCAGTGGACCACCTCGTGCAGAATCTTTCCTGGATAATCGAGGACGGCGTGGTTGCCGAAATACACAAACAACACCTTGATCTTGGCCTGGCAGAGCAGCTGGGCCAACGGCTCGATCACCAACGATGGCTGCACAGTGGCCAGCGGTATCAGAGCCACCGCCAGGGAGCCTCCGCCAATGGCGCCCAAAACTAACAACGCCTTCCACATCGAATGACTGATGGGTCCCTGCAACTTTGTCTTTGTTTTTATAGCCCTTGGCCCGAGGCTAATTCCATTAGGAAGCTATGGTCAGCCCTTTCTGTTCGTCTTATCTGACAGAAGAGGACATTGGACAAATATGGGGGCCCATTAGATTATTAATGGGGGAAACTCAGCTGCGTTGTCCACTGCTCGTTTGGCTAATGGAAAATTTTTGCAACTAACATTCGAATTGCTTAATGTTCAAATATTTTTTGCGTTTGTTGTTCGCTGTTTGCTGTTTGTTGTTTGGGTTACCCCCCGGCCTGGACTTAAGGTATTTTGGTTTTCAGATAAACGGCGATGCTGGCCGACGCAAGGCCGCGGATATGCGCTCTCTGAAAAATGCATATGAAATCCGATTGACTCAAATTCAGAAATCAGCCAAAATTGAAATAACACGTTTGGTAAGTTTGTTTGCTCAATAAGAAGAGAACGGCAGAAGTTAGATGACAACTTTCAGACGACTAGCCGAGAGCTAGAAATATGAATAAATCCATAACGAATCGGCTGTAAAACTGACTATATGGGCTCCATTAAATCTCCTCTAAAGTGAAACCGTTTTATAAATGCATAAAGATTAAGAATCGTGGGATTCAAGACAGAATTTAAGATTCCAGAGGAGACCACTCGTTGATTTTATAAAGACCCTTGGAGTGCTTGGAATTAGATTCTAGGGAGAATGGAATCGATATTAAAAAGAATCTTCTTCTTTATTAAATTATTTTATAATTTAGACTTTAATTCTAGTATCTTTTAAAATTTATTACAGCGGGTGGAGATAATTCATGAAAGGGTTTCTTTTGCATTTTGACCTTTGTATCCTTTAACCTGATGACTGGGGTAACATTGGACCAAGATAGTATTCATTATCTCTGGGAATGATCTCTTTTAGCCCTTATCTTTATATTTAATGATCCTAAAAACTTAACAACTTTGCATTTGAAACTCTCTTCTTTTTTTGCAGCTAGAGGAAATTAAAACCAAAGAACGTAATATTGGACAATTGAAGAAAGATTTGCAAATAATGCAAAATAATGGAAAGAAGAGGCCAATGAAAAATGAAGGCCAAGAAATGAAAATTTCAACGACAAATCCCAAAACGAACGAAACGAGCCAACAGCCCAAACCAAAGAAACAAATCACGAATCAAAAACAAAAAACCAAAAACGAAACAGATACACAAAATCCCATATGCCCGGCTCAAGTTGCAACTGAGGTGAGTACAACAATACAATTCCTCCCGGCTCAACAAAGGGCAGTGGGGCGGTCGGCGGTGCGGCGGCTGCGCGCCTGCGTGGGGTGGGGTGGTTGATTGGCCAGCACTTGAACTTGCCAGTCGGGCGCACATATCGCCACCTCGGTCGGGTCAAAGATAAAAAGAAATCTCACTTCAGCTGCGAGCAGATGTGTGGAACTTTTGATCTATGATATAATTTCGCTTTAGTTATGATGATGATTGTGAGAGTGCGACGACGGCTGGGCGAGTTTTTTGCAGTGCGGTAAACGTGTGACAATGCACTGGCCGACCGACAACAATCACAAAACGTTGGCTGAGATAAAAAACCTGCTCTGCAGATGGCCCCGCGACGCGGCGGTTGGGGCCCCGTCTTCCTGCCCTGAAATGTGAGCCAGCCAGCTAGTCGATCGAATGGTGCAACTGCAGCGCAGCGCAAGTGTTGCAAGTGGAGCTGCCACCGCAGGCAGTCCACCACCGCCGTTGCCTCTCGCAGCACACACACAAAAAGCGGGAGGGAGATCGCGAGAGAGAGTGCGTGACTGGCTTCGTGGGAAGCCGGTTTTGTGCCACACTCACTTTCTCTCCACAAACCGTTGCGCGCAGCGGGCAGAGAGAGAGTGAGAGAGCAGCAGGCAGGTAGACTCACAGCTCGCATGAATGGAGACCCAAGCCCAGCAATGCTGACAGTTGAGTTTGCAGGCGTCGCAGGTGCGCATGCTCCGTTCCCGTTTCGATTGCTCGGCAGCGTTCGTGTGTGTCAAGTGTCAAGTTCGGTATTTTTTCTTTCAATTCAGAGTTTGGCGGAGCAACAAAAATAAATTGTAATTTATAAATGCCACAGGCGGCGATTGCCATTTCGCCTTTGTCTGCAATTAGGTGAAATTTGTTGGACAAACAAACGAAAAAAAAACCGAACACACACAAAATCCCCACCTCCTCCTCCTGCTGATTCCAATGGCGTGCATTGTCAGCCTTCGTGTGTCGTTGTGTGAATGTCTATGCCAAAAAAAAAGAGTATTAAAAAAAACGAAACCTTTGTGACAATGAATGCCCATGGATACATACAATCCACCGTCACTGTGCCCAATCCCCGCGGCAAAACAAAACAAAAAAAATATAAAAAACTTACAGTTTTTCAAGTTTCTGGGTTCCATTTCTGCAGGGGTTGGGGGCGCCCAATTTCACCAAATTTGCACAGTTTCCACATCAGGCTTTTCGGTGGGATAGATCGCCGTTCCACTGATTGATTTCAATTTTACGGTTCATTAATTCTTGCCCCCTCACCGAGCAGCTGCCGTGGAGCTGCTGGCAAGAGGGATGGTCGCATTTCTTATTGATTTCTATTCAGGAATTAGCCCGGACGCACGCAAACTAGAATAAACCAATCAAGCATAGAAAAAACAAAACCAAGCAAATTTCTCGATCTCCGGCGATCGCCGTCGATCTCGTTGGTTTCCTTTTCCTCTGGCATTGCCCATACGCCGTCTAGACAGGCCAGTTTGCTCGTCAATTTGCATAGCAAAAGTGCATCCACCAACAACAGCAAGTGTACAAAAAACATGTCATCTGACAACCAGCCACCAACAAGTGGCATACAAAAAAAAAACAACGCTATGGAGGAAAGTGTGTGAGGCGGGCGTTTTGAGTTTGTTTGCACCAACAAATTGGGGTCAGTGAAAAGCTTAACGCTATTTTCGAATATTCCAACCTACCTACAGCAACTTCATATACTCGTAGTATATCTTTTATCTATAAATTACAAATTTGCCTTTTTTGGCCTATAATTTGTGAAGACAACAAAAAGAAGCACGTAAATTTTAGACAACATCATCATTCGCCAAACGACAGTAAAAGCGACGCCAGCAAAAAAGATCATGATCTTGTGAATTGATGGTCTAAAGTTTCCCCATTCCATGGACCGTTTGAAGAAAGAAACAACACATCATGCAGAAGAAACCGCCGCAAAACGGGGTGTGTGTGTGAGCCGCAAATCAAATCTGCGGGCAAATTTCCATCAAATGAATTAAGGAAACGCATAAAAAACCAAACATAGTTCGACGCGATAGTGTCAGTGAAATTTACACGCCGATTCTTCAGATTGTGGTCATTCAAATTTGTTGTCATTGTTGTTGTTCGCCGGAGTGTTAATTGTTATGAAACCGGACAATTCGATTGGCGCCGCCGCTATAATAATGGATTACTTTTACGCCTGCCGCGAGGTGAAGGTAAAACTCAATTGTTCATTTCTCCCTCTCCATAATCTATTAAAATGCGATTACCCGATGTTTGCCAAATTATCCTCAAATCTGTCAATTTCCAAGTGGGCTTGGGTAATCCAGAAAGCTGTGCGCTATGATGACAGTGATGGTGGGCAATGGCGTGGTTGAAATCTGGGTAGGAAAATACAGAGATCCTTAAACATGGGAGAGATTGGAGTAAGCAGAGTAAAAGCAAGCAACAACTTTAAGAAGACAACTCTATTCGGGAATTATTAGGAATTTATAAGACTGAAAACCTAACGACAGTTATCATTCGTGGTTGCTAATTGAAAGAAAATATTGGGCATTTATTTCTATCCGATTCAAAGCTAAGTTTCTTTTAAATTTTTTTAGCTGCTTTCTATAATAACATAATTCGCTAATAGACTAGAAGGTATCAGAAAATCCTTTAGGATCCCATAAAGAAAACGCAGGAAATGAAAAGAAAACACCATTTCAATTAAGGTCCCTTTGAAAGTGCATTTGTGGATTGGAAAGATTAACATCCTCCAAATTTAATAAGCAAATAACAAAAGAATATTTTTCTTTAACTGAAAAAGAAACCCGTAAAATTCCATAAGAGAAGTTATTACAAATCTTTTCGTCTTCTGAACCTACCAAGGAGGCTCACTTGGTCCCAAAGAATTTGAACTAAGCTTCGTCTTGGTGTTCCAGCTCTTTCTCTTGATGCCAACAACAGCTAACTTGTAACCACCGTGACAGCGACAACGTCGCGGTAACCGTCACTTGGCAGTCGCCGCTGCCCCTTCATTAGTTCAATTAGCTTTCCCAATGTTGGGAGCTGGTGGAGCGCAACGATGGCATCTGCCAGGGATGGGATTGGATGGGTTGGGATGGGTGGCTGGTTGGGCAAGTTGCAGACCTTTGATTTCAATATCTTTACAAAATACAATATAATTCATTAGCACAACGGGCGCAGTGCTGCCGCCGCAGCAGCAACAACTTTCGCTTTCGACAGATCAAAGCCCCGTTCGGTGGTTGTTGGTTTTGTTTTTTGGATCTCTGCTCGGCTAGTACCTCCAATACGAATGGGCAATATAAACCTGAATTACAATGCCAAATGCAAATATGCGATTGGAGCTGGATCTGCTGCAGCGGATGGGCCTTTTGTTGATGCTGCTGCTGGTGGCCACGTAATCGTGAGCTGTACCCGGGAGTTGTACCCGGAACGTTGGCGTGCCAATGCCTTAAAACCGCCTGGGCCCGGGTGAAACCTGTCTGAAACAGAAAGGAAAACCATTTCACAAAACACTCACAACCACATACAAAGACAGGCCAGAGGGGCAGCCTCCACCCAGCCCCCTGGGCCGGGGTCCCGGGGTCCCAGACTCTAACCGCCGCCAAACGAGTTGTCGACAGATTTACACACAATCGCCACCGCTGGCAACGGTGCCGACGAGACGTCAACGAGATGAAAACACCGACTGCAGAGTGCAAAGAAAACGAAAGAAAATATTTGAAATTTAACTGCCAGCCAAGATGACGACGGCGATCCATGAAGCTGATCCACGGATCTTCGCAGCAATTCATTTGCCAATCAATATGCGATCGTCGTTCGCTGATCGCCGTTTGCCGTTCGCTGATCCCCGCCAAGTTGTCTTCTTTTGATTTTAGCGATTTTACGTAATTCTGAATTCTGAAACGCTCATGGAATTGGGGATTTTTACTGATCCCTAACCGTTACCATTTCAACAGCGCTACGTGCTTGGGCCTGGGCTGCCTGCATTTGAAATTCAAAACTCTGGGGCGCTTGAGAAACGGAATACTCAACCAATTCGATTGGTCATTGCACTTGCTGTTTGGCTTTCTTGGCCGTTTTGTCTTTCGGTTTTCTTCTTTTGGGCGTAACTGCCTCGTTTCACAATTGATTAATGATTTCACTGGCCCACAACACGGCCCAGACAATCGGCGGGTGTACCCTCGGGCCCGATCCCAGCTCTCTGTCGGTGTGTGCGCGTGCGTGCCTGTGTGTGTGTGTGTGTGGGTATATCGATCATGAGCATTACAAATTACCATAATGCTGCATTATAATGCATTGTAATATCTCCATTATGGGCGTTATGTAAATGGGGAAACGAGCGTGCGGGACAAATAATCGCGAGTTTTTAATTTTAAATTGAAGACGCTGAAACGCGAAACCAAACAACTCGGCTAGGGAAAGGGAAACCGTAATTAATGATTAACCCCCAAAGGCAAACCTCACGCTCTCCGTTGGGGCCAACCAAATATGGAGAAATAAGTCAAAAAAAGTTTTTAATTTTGACCCACAAAGTGTCGTCCGGAAGCCTTGGCAAATTTATGATGCTAAAGACATTTTTTAATAATTTTTTTAACAATCCGTTAAAAAATTGATTGGCTTTAATTTCGATAGATTAAAAAAAAAACCTTCTCATCAATTTTAAAGAAATTGCTCATCTTTAAAAAGCACAAATTCCTGGGATAATCTACGCCCGACAGATGCCCTCGATTTGGCCGTGGATTAACATTCACACAAGCAAACTAAGCTTGCGCGATAAGCAAATGCACACCAGCAATTTTGAGCGTGCGTTCTTATCTCTCCGTGCGATCTCGCTATTCGCAAAGTAGCTGATTTGTTGTTGGACTGGGAGAGATTTTTTAAGAACTTTGTGGTTGGTGATAAGCGTAAATAAATAGCGAAGAAATTATTTATGCTTTCACACATTTAAAAATTTAATTTAATTTGCATTGGCAGATTGATTGGGAGAAACAATGGCCTAGAAAAAATTAATATTCTTAATTTATTTTCAATGCGTTGTTCTATTTTTATGCATAATTAATAAACCTTAACGAGGGCTTTTTATGAAACTACTTCGAATTCCCATGTCTTGATCAATTTGGCACATGTGTAAGCCAAATTTTTCATGATCATGTCTCACCCCTCGCCCGCAATTAACCCAAGTAATCAATTCCAAGATCAATTGTTCTTTGTGTGCTTCCTGCTGAGTTGTTAATAGTGGGGTATTATTTTTTTATGTCCACGACTTTGGACCTTTGATCAATAGGCAGCACCGCCACTGCCACCCCTACGACTCGATGGGGAGTCAATGAACTTGGCCGGGTGCCCAAGATTGAATGCGTTCGTTTTGTGATCCAAAGCAAACTGCCCATAATGACGACGCGGTTCTTTTGCTTTTGACCAAGAAATCAACCCATAACTGTTTTCCACACACACACGACGATCAAAGAGGTGTGCTTGTGCGGCTGGCAAAACGTGAGCTGGGGTCTCTTTATTTATTTCTTTACGGTCCGGGGAACACACAATGGCAATAAAAAGAAACACCCAACGGCACGAGATGAATGATCAGCTCACGAGGTGGAGCTTGGGCGGAAGGGTTGTGGTTTTTGGGTCTTTTGTTTAGAATTTAGGGTAGCTGTTGTTATGGGTAAAACGTGACGATGTCCATAAAGGTTTTCGAGTCCAATTAAACGATAGTTCTATGCAATAATTTCCATTTTCCGGGTGCCGTTAATTGCAGATAACCCAACTCAAGAATATTGAGCTAATCAACAACACGAAGAATGTGCATAAATCGCTTGAAATGCGTACAACCAAGTCACAAATGGACCCACTCGATCGCGAGGGTCTGATCACAAACGAAGGAGCTGTCAAAACCTGGATGACGACAGCGAACGCGACCACAAAATGCCAGTCCCTGTCACCGGATGTGGTGAATGCGATTTTCCAAAAGGCCAACCCTGGCCAGGAGGGCCAGGAGTACAGGCCAAAGGTGAGTAGTCCTACAGCAAAAATGACAAGGCAAGTGCTGAAAAATTCTCGATTCCAGGATCACAATTCGGACACGGACTCGGCTCTGTCATCGGCGCCACCATCGATAAGCCCGCAGCCACCATCCACCGGCTCGGATAGCGGGGCGATGTGGCAAGCGGTGAGTGCATCGTTGTCTCTCTTAAAATCATCCCTTAATTTTGGTGTGCCTTCGACAGATGCACAGCTACAACAAGGACCTGGAGAAACTGCAGAAGGAAGTGGAATTCTATCACAAGGAAAACGAACGGCTTCAAACGGAACTGCAGCTGTTGAAACAGGAACTGCAAACAGCCGAACAGGCCGCCTTAGCGGCCACAAACAACTCACATATCAACGAGCTAATGCAACGGATCAAGACCATGGAAGACCAGGAACTGCAGCTGCAAACCGAAGCGAACGAGCTGCGCGAACAAAACGAGCTGCTCGAATTTCGCATACTCGAGCTCGAAGACGATAAGGTGGGTGGCCCCGTCTCACTCGCTCCGCACTCACTCGATAACCAGTTCTCCGGCTCACTCAGGCAGGCCAAACTCATTCGGTTTTATGAATGAATCGAATTTGAGTGCCAGCAGGCAGGCAACGGCGGCTCAAGATCGCCTTTGAGTGGCTTGATTTTGGCGTGGTTGTGTGGGTTTCGGAGCTGCCCGCTCCCAGCCTCGTTACTTAACGAGCAGCCAACAATGGTTCAGTGCTATAGAAAACGTCGCGGAAATACGAGTACTCCAAGTTTGTGGTATCGAATAGAAAACGGAAAAGGTTTTTTTTTTTTTGTTTTGTTCGTTCGTTGGCCAAAGTGGAGCAAACGGACTGGCGAATTAGCAAACAATCGAGTGTAAAAAATGTTTAATATGCAGGTTATTATAACAAAATAAATGGGTGGTGGTGCCAGTCGCCCCAACCGCCAAACTTTCGATGGCTTGGCCTGCATTTCCCAGAAGGCAAACAAAGCCAACCGCAACCACTTCCCTGTAAACAATGAGTAATGATCCGTTTTCAGGCCCCTCGCTATTCGATCACAGCTCGTGACATAACCCGATCCCACGTCTGAAGCCCCAAAAATAGTGTCTATTCTTTGGCCATATAAGCGAATTTACATGGGAAGGCCATCGATTTTTGCATCTCCCACACATAAAATCGGCGCTTCAAATTAACAGCTACCGACGGGGAGCTCTTGATGTTTTTCTTTTTGTACTACATCATAATTTGCGGTTTGAGGGCACTCATGGTTTTCAGAGCCGAACGACAGGCCTGAAGTCGTTCAGCTTGAAAATAATTCAAAAAATGCCTTGCTTAATTGCAAAGTGAAAATCGGCAGAGTAGCCGGGGTAACCGTCCGCTTAATCAGTCGACCATTAATAACACGATCTCAATTTGGTTAAACAAATTAATCCAAATGGGCGGGGCGCCTTAAGCAATCCTTTGAAACGCCTTTCTAATTCTTATTGCTTTACAGATGGACATGGGCTGCGAGGATCAGTGCCAGCGCCTGCAGGATCTGTTGGAGAAATCCTCACCGGACCAGCTGGACGAGAACGAGAAACGCTGCCTGCAACGGCTGCTGCAATGCGTCCAGGATCTGGGCTCAGACGCGGTAACCACAGTACCTTCTTCTAGCCTCCCTGTAGTTGTCAAAGTTCTCATAGAATTTTTAGAAAACTTTCGACAACTCCAGGGAAATAGAATTCCAAAAATACGAAAACCCCTCCACCACAAAAAAACACCCGAAAACAAAACAAAATTTTGTATATATTTCGAGCGATCATTTTTACATTTGTTTTTACAGTTGAAAGGAGAGCCAGGCCCCAGGCCACCAGTAGGAACCTCCCCAGCGGCAGCCACCACCTCCACAAACCCCAACAAATCGCCCCATACCACGCACAATCGCATTGTAGCCACCGTCCAGCCTTACAGCAACAACTCGTCAGCTGGCGCCAGTGGAGTTGCCGCATCGACCCCCAGCCAAACCCCGCCCTCGGTAAGCCCCAGGAAGGCGCGTCAGCCAGCGCTTTGTGCCTGGCAGAGCAGCAGCCTCAGCGAGAGCGGCGTGTTCGTTGAGTGCGACTTCGCCGGCGAGCCTGGTCAGTCGATTGAGTGTCAGTGCTCGATCCGCCAGCCAGTTGACTCGTCAGTGGAGTTCAAACGTCTGCAATACTACAAGGAGCGGCTGGAGTTGCTGGAAGGCAAGATACTTGTCTACGAGAGCAGCGGTGAGGTGCAAGCGAAGCATTTGGCAAATCGCCTGCAGCGGGAGATTCAGTTGGAGAAGCAGCTGAAGGAGCTGACCAGTCAGGTGGAGTCGCTGCTGGAGGAGAACTCGCTGTTGGAGGAGGAAAAGTGCGAATTCGAGGAGGCCGAGAACGACACGCGGCTGGGACTGCAGCGCCTGGAAGTTGAATTGGAAATCCTGAGACAACGGAACGTTGAGCTTGAGTTCTCCAAGGACGCTTTGGGGGCCAAGTACAAGGACTGCCGGGCCGAGTGTATTATTCTGAAGGACGATCTCGCGGCCTTCGAGACGCAAGTGCAGAACCTTAAGTCTGAGAGGCAAAATATCAATCAGCATCTGGCCAGTATCCGCAGATCTCTGCCTCTGCTGTTGATCTTCCGTCTGCTCAGCCTGGCGAAGAGCATTACGGCCATGGGTAATGAAATGTCCCTATCGCGCGAGCAGGCCGGCTACTGCCCGCCGTCTTGTGCGGACAAGGACGATATGCCCTCGCCGCGCATCCCCGCCGGACCCAGCGGCGGTGGCGGTGGCCCGTTCGGCAATCGGCCCAACGATGACAACAGCAAGGAAATTCGCTATCTCAAGGAGGAGGTCAAGACTTTAAGGTGCCAAATGAAGGAGCTGAATTCGCGCCACTACGAGGCCATGGAGACCGCGGACTCGCATTGGGTGGAGCTGGAGCGGGAGTACAAGAAACGCGAGGAGGCCTATCGCTGCAAGGAGATCAGCCTGAAGCAGAAGATCAGCAAGCTGCAGGACTGCCTGCGAGACGATTCCCGGGCGGCCGCCGAGAAGATCCAGCAGCTCGAGGACGCCGAGCAGGGCCTCAAGACCTGCCTGGTCCGCCTCACCAAAGAGCATCGGGATCTGATTGAAGAGCACAGGGCTCTTGTGTGCCAGATCGAAAGCAAAAAGGCCCATCAAGAGGAAGAGGAGGAAAGTCAACGCCCCCTGGCCGAGCAGTTGGAGAGCGAGCGCCGGCGCAGCCAGGCCCTCATCGACGATCTGTCGTTCTCGAAGAAACTGCAGCAGAACACCGAGGATCAGTTGAAGCAGGAAACCGATACATTGCGCAAGCAAATCTTCGACCTCAAGAAGGAATTCATGCATACCGAGGTCACCAATGGTGAGCTCAAGGAAGAGGTGCGCACGCTCGAGGCGAAGATCGCGGAGCTTGAGGCTAAGTTGAAATGCGGCGAGGAGAAGGAACGCTGTCTAGAGGACGAGCTGTTGGCCAAGCAAGACCTTGTGGCTGGCTTGGAGCGGAGGCTGGGCGTTTGCCCGGAAGGCTACTGCCTGGCCGACGAACTTTACGACAGCCCGGCCAAGAGAGCGAAGCGTGAGGAGATCCAGGACTTGCAGTCAGCCAACCAAGGACTGGCCTGTGCCCTCAGAGACCTCGACGTGAGTAGACCTCCTAAATAGTTAAACCAAAATCTAATTGATTCTGTGGGCATTTCAGCGCCGGGAACGAGAGCTGCCCACCCACAAGGACTTCCAGACGATCGCGTGCAGTGTGAAGCAACTGGCAGACACCATACTGTGGGCCCAGAACCCGCCGGAAGACGAGGTAGGTGCAAGTTGTCAAGATGATGCAGCCGCCTGCCATTGCACGGGTGACTCCGACCCAGACGATGATCGCAAGCCCCCCCAAAAAGAACAAACCCCCGCCCTCACAGGCAGCACCTCCAAACAGAGCTTGTCCCCAAGTGCCAAGCAGCAACCGGCCTCGTCCTCCCCCTCCAAGCGCAATTCGACTACCAGTCAGAAGAGCAGGTCCGTCAAAAGACAATCAACCGTGTCGGTGCGCAAAGCCCGAAAAACATCCTCGTACCGGTCGCGCGGCGGCGCCAGCGGACGCGAGAGCAGCGACATCGTCAGCCTGGGCGGGGCGCTCATGAACAAGAGCAAGAAAAGTTTCAGCGAGGTGCCGTCCGATTTCCGCAGGCTGTTCGACAGCAGCACCAGCGATTTTAGCACCACCGAGCGGCACGAGGGTGATACCTCGGATGTGGAGGAGGCGGTCTCCCAGGATTTGGAACGCAAGCGAATCATTCGTCAGCAGTTTATCAACCGGCGAATTTACCGAGGCCGCGTGAGGCGGCTGCGCTCGAAGCGCAAGGAAGACTTCTACGATGCCGAGGACGAGAACTACTTTGGCTCAATGAACCGCTGCAACTCGTATGCCAGCTTCAAGTCCATGAAATCGCTTCATATGGTGGAGGAGATGGACTCCAGCTTGTCGATGCACTCGCTGCACACGACGATCATTGACCACGACCAGGGCAGCATTGAGGCGCATGCCATTTGCCAGACTGAGTCGAACACGAACTGCCAGTGTGTGCAGGTGAAGCCCCAAATGATGGACGAGCAGGAGTCGGCCAAGCCGGAGACCCTCGACTGCGCCATTCAGGCCGACGAGGTGTGCCTAGAGAGGCGCCTGCTCCTCCTGCCCGCTCGCACTCGCGGCTTTATCGATTTGCTCGAGCGGGCGGTGGAAGAGCCCACTTTTGATAGTGTGCTCTTCCGCACCCGTTTGCTGCATCTGTGGGAGTCGAGTGAGGACTTCCGCGAGCATATTGAGATGTTTCAGAATCTCTGCTCCGATAGCCCCCACACCGAGGCCATTGAGATCTACGAGACCTACGAGAACTTTGTGGCTGCCATGAGCTGCTTGAGTGCTCTGACGATGGTCTTTAAGCCGATCATTTGCCCGCTGCTCTTTGACTGCGAGAAGAGGCTGCAGTCGCGACTGATTAGCTATCACACTCGTAAGATGGAATCGGAGTATTATTGCACGATTTTCTACCCGGTCGAGCGTGGCAACTCCCTGAATCTGCCGAGCAATTAGCTTCCCTTTTCCATCTTCTGTTTTGTGTTAGGTGCATATTTCCGGTGTCCATAAATAAACGAAACCTTAAATTGCAAAGTATAGCAGCACCAAAGGTAAAATGCATCTCGAATTTTCTCGCTCTACCCTCAGTAGGCGGCGACTGAAAGGTTTCTCTTTCCGTTTGAGCTGCTTGAGAAGGTTCAGTTCGTTTTTTGTTTCGTCGGAGAAACCCAAAATTCAATGAGAAAATTTTAGTTGTGAAACTCAAGGCGTTGCAGACAAACGCCGTGGAGGGGGACTCGCCATAAACCTGCCCGTGACGCAATGAACTATCGGAAAGGATAAAAAAAGAGATCAGGATATCCATGCCGCGCTTCCAGGCCACTGCAAGTGATCCTGATATTTTCTACGACTGCCGCAGCGATTGTTCCGTCAACAAATCAATCAATCGGACTGAAAATCATCCCTTTGGCCCTGAGTCCGAGTCCCTGAGCATGGCCTTGCAGCGGGCCACCAACTGCATCCAGAAACTCCTCAAGGATCTCAACCACTACCCGACCAGACCCCGCACTTTCCGGACCTCCATTTAAACAGAATGCCGACCAAGAGCTCATTGCTCTGTGCTGAAGTCCGAAATCAGAAGGGAGGTGGTTTTTCCTCCCACTTTAAGCCGTTTTCCTCCATCCTCCTATGTTGAACCCCCGAAACGCTAGCGACTGAAATAAGACATTGTTTCCAACTAAATCGGGGTGTATTCTTTTTCCTTCTTACCATTTACCAGAAGAATCGTCGAATGTGGGGCTTTTTTTGGTGGGGGAAAAACTCAGTAGGCCGGCGAAATGAATTTGGTTCTGAGTTGAAAATTGAAATGTCAGTTTATACTTTTTATTCAATAGGAAAACACTTACTAGTTTTAACTCTAAATTAAATGTAAATTTTAGCTTAGTTGAAAACAAAAACCGCACAAAATACGCCATGGACGATGGACGATTCGATCCGAACTCGGAACCCGATTGTTGCCAGCAACGAGCCACATGCGAACGAATGCTCTACTTGCAACGGCAACGGGAACAGCAACAGAACTCCGCCCACGTCCTCTACGTTATGCCCAACTTCCAGGCCACCTCCAGCGACGAGGATGTGTTCTACGATTGTCTCAGCGATGCCCCCTTAGAAGGCACCAGCAGTGAGACCGACAGCAGTTATGGTGATCCCGAGGCGGTTCGCCTGGCCCTGGAGCGGGCCAACCACTGTATCCAAATGTTTCTGAGAAACCAGACCAACAACTCCCACCCCGCCCGGGCCACACTGGAGATAACTGCGCGTCTGGTCGACGCTGGCGCTGGATGTCAGTGTCGTGTGCTCAGCCAGCCAATGACCGTGAAAATGCCCATTGACTTTGAACCCAGCGGCGGAGATCAAAAGCCGCCGGCACTGCCGCCAGCGGCCCAGGGACATCAATCGCCATTCTTGCCTCAACGACAACCGCCGCCATGTGGAAAGGGAGCAGCGCAAGCGTCGCAGCCATCGAAACCCTCCTGCACAGGTGATTGGGTACAACCGCCTAAATGTCCGTCTGTTTGCCCGCCTAAAAAGGCTTCGGCACCGATGCCGGCCCCGGCCCCTGACCCGTGCCCAGACCCAGCCAAACCCCCGGCAGAGTCTCCGATTAAAAAGGTCTCTTCGTACATGTGCGTGTCGACTTGCATGTCAGCGCCTTTCTCAGTCCCCTCGTGTACTTGCAATACGATAAAAACCAAGTCGGCCATCACAGCGCCGACGGTGAAGAGCGTGCCGCTCATTTGCGACAGATCCACCTGCCATCCGCCGTGCCCAACCATAACTGAAAAGGATCTGCGCGAAATTGTTTCTTTGGTTTACACCGAATGTACGCCACCGCCTCCGCCCCCGCCGCCGCCACCGCCGCCAAAACCCCCACTCATAATACCACAACCAGAGCCCGAGACAGTGATCGAACCAGAGCCAGAGCCAGAGCCAATAGAGCCAGAGCCGGAGCCAATAGTGGAAGAGTCTGAAGTGTCGGTAGTGACGATCACTCCGGCGGTGGTGCCATTGCCGGTTCCCGTGCCCGAGAAGCCCAAGCCGTCGGGCAAGCGATATTATTTAGCCTTGCCGCAGCACAAGGAGTTCGTGTCGTGCTGTCCCTGCCGGTTTGATCCCAGTCCCATAATGGACGAAGAGGGTAATGTATTTTGTCCAGGCAACTGCGGTTGCTGTCAGTGCGCGTGGAAAGTGCGGGACTTCGAACCAAATCGCGAACACGTTGTGGTGAAGGTTTGCCGATGCGTAAATCGGGGCACCATCTTTACGGACTTTGACGTAAGAGAGACGTGCAGTGCTTCGTCGTATTTCGACTTTTGCCCTTGCCGGGAAAAGGCCGAGTCGAAATTTCTTGAGCTCTATCATCGGGAGATGTGGGCAGATGAGGACGCGACGCGCGGTCGGGAGATCGGGCTGAATGAGATCAAAGAGATCAGTGAGACCCACAAACCGCAGCAGCATGAGGAGCAGATACCGTAGAAGAAATTCTGGTCCACTCGCCCACTCGTCCTCGTCCATTTGGCTGTATTAAGAACCTTGATGTGCTAGTGAATAAAAATCGTAATTGTTTCAACTAATTTAAGATTTTGTTTTTTTCTTTGTTTATTCGCAGATTGCCCGGCACTAGTGTACATTCAGGACGAGCGGCAACAGCAGCAGCAAGAGAGCAGCTGCCAGAGTAAGGATATGCAGACGGACAAATCGTATATCAGAGACAAGAAACGACGCAGCCAGCCCGACTGTGGCTTTGATCCCAAAGAGAAACTTTCCCAAACCGACGCTTCCTTCCTAAGGGAGCAGACCCGAGGCGCAGGCCCTTGTGGGAAAGCCACCTACTCGCAAGGCCCCTCAACCTCAAGCAAGCCGAAGCCCAGACCAAAACCCAAGCCCCAAAAGAGCAATCAGGACAGCCCATGCCCCTGCCGGCGCCACAAGCCACCCACGCCAAGCGCTGCCGATGTCGCGGACTCGATAGGTCATCTGCCCTGCAAGCCCTCCCAAACGGACACCTCCTTCCTCTACGATCGCTACATACGCGAACGCAAAATGAACCGCGGAGTCACCGACGATCACTCCCAGACCTGCATGAACCAAATGAACCGAACCAGCATCCGCTACCCCACTCAGTTCGGCTGCGACGCAACCACCTGTCGCTCCAAGTCGGAGCCCAGCATCAAGGAGAGCTGTGGCGGTCTTCAGTTCTCGAAGCTGAAGAAGGCCCAGTCGCAGCCCAGCGTGGTTTCGTGTGCCCAGCCCAAGGTGGTCTCTAACGCGGCGGTCAGTTTATCGGACAGGCCCTGCGGCTGTTCACCGCCGCCCCGCAGCGAATGCAATATTCCAAAGAGCCACCAGCCCCTGCGTCCGGAGGAAATAACCTCGCTCACCCTCGACTCGCAATCGCGGTCGCGTTCGATGCTGGACAAGGTGATCTGCCTGTGCAAATCGGAGCTAATACCCAAGAAGGATCCCAAGAGCCTAGGAGCTGCCTGCCAGGAGGTGCTGGCGGTCTGCCCCTCGCGGCCGCATGTTTGCCAAAACCGACCGGCCACCAGTCAAAGCCGACAGAAGGCCGACAGCGGAACCTGTTCTTGTAGCTACTCGCACCAAAAGACAGGCCTTTCCGCCAAGCCCTCCGGTCCGTGCAAGCAGAGTGGCACTCCCTGTCCCAGTCGATCCCAGCTATCGGCAGCAGCCGCCGGTGGGAGTAGTGCACCAGCAGGAACCTACCCCTGCCAATCGCAGGATGCACACGGTGGTGGCGGCCGTTCTGCCAGTCCCAGCCGGCACGACACTGAGGGTGTGTGCCCCTGCCAATCCCAGAACTCGGTCAGCCCAAGTCGACAGCAAATGATGGATCCGCCGTGCCCATGTCACTCCCAGCAGGCGTCCACTGCCCAGGCCAGCCGCGTGCAGATCCAGCAATCTGACACATGCGGAGGTGCAGGAAGCAGGCCTGGCCTCAGCCAGCAGTCCAATCAAAATCAGGGCATCTGCCCGTGTAGATCTCAAACAAATAGGCAAGAACCCGTACCACAGTTACCCCCACCGATGGAGGGCACCTGCCCGTGTCGAAACCTATCCAACGAGCTCCGGCAGCAGGCAGAAGAGGCCTCCTGTGCTTGTCCGCCATCGCAGGCCTCACAGCGAACGATGATGGCAGCTTCTACCGATAAGTACAAGAGTCTCCAGTCATCAATGGCAGCGTCCTGCTTCCAAACAGGCTCAGGCAGACAGCCGCCCGCTCAGAGGAAAAATAATTCCTCCAGTCTATCGTCGTGTGCCTGCTCGCCGGAGTACACAAGCCGCTCGGAAGATGCCATTGCCCAGGGGACCTGCATCTGCCATGCCAAGGCGAAGCGCCCACGGCCAAGGAAACGATCCAAAAACGTCAGCCTGAAGACCTTTAGCTGTACCAGCGGCGATGAATTCTTTGACTGCCGCTCCTCGTCGTGCACCTCAATCACCCAGTCCTCTAGGGGCAAAGCCTCGCAAGCTCAGTCCGTAATGTTCGAGTGCGCTTGCCACCAGAAGACCTCGAAGTATGACATGTCCTTGCCGAGCAACTTGCACTTCCCGCCTTCGGGTGAATGCAGCATGGACACGAGTGTGCACGAGACCTCGGATTGCCCTTGCGGTAACCAGATGGGCGATACTTCGACCTGCGAGCCAACCGAGTCGGATGAGCCGCCAACTTGCGGCATATGCGGAAGGGGCGAGCCAACGTGCAAGGAGCTGGAAGCACAGCAGCTGTGTCCGGTGGTTTTGAATGAGCTGTCCTGTCACAAGTGCCCGGAGAATTCCCCCTGCCAGACCGGGGAGGCCAGTTGTTACTGCTCAGTGATTAATAGCTCGCGAGGGCAGGACGATCGGGACTGCCAGCCAGATCCTTGCGAGCCGGATCCTTGCGAGCCAGATCCTTGCCAACAGGCTGATCCCTGCGGTCCATCCGATCCCTGCGCAGCACCAAAAGATCCCTGCGCCCAGCAGGATCCCTGCAAGAAGGAGACCCGCAAAGATCGCATCATGAAGATGATCAACGAATTGTCCGACTGCTCCGATTGTCCCTGCAATGCCAACCGCTCCGAAAAGATCAACGAACTCTTCTCGGAGATCACAATGATGCTGCGCAACGAAAACGAGGATGCCTTGCCCCCCGGCCAACAGCAGGACTGCAATGCGCCCATGTCCTATGAAGATTGCATAGCCGCTGGCGGAATGAAGGCCCAAGATGACAAAAAGCCGAAGATTTCCAAAAAAGACCGCTCGATCCTTCGCTGCTTCGAACAAATGCAGCAATACGTCCAAAGCTGTTTCACTCCGCCAAAGCCGAAGCCCATACCGATACGCGAGATTTATGATCTGGAAATGGATCCAGATTTCTGCGGTCCGTGCAATGCTCCTGACGGCCCCGCCGATGGCTACAACGGCGAATGCACCGAAGCCACCGAAGGCGAAGAGGAAGAATGCAACGAATGCGAGGCCCTGCTGAGGGAACTCGAGGCCGCCGCCTTTTTCAATTGCGAAGAACACGGCCCTTGCGGCCAGACCACAGCCGACGAGTGCAATGTCTGCGAGGAGACCACCATCCCCGCGGAGGACACCGGCACCTGTCCCGACCAAAGCAAGGCCCTCGTAAATACGTCCTGCAATGTCTGCGAAGAGACCCCCCAGCCCGACAGCTCTTGTCCCGGCAGCCAGCCTCCAGCCCCCCCAGAGCCCTGCCTGTGTTGCCACTGCCGCGCTCTGCTGTGCGAGAACGCCTGCAAAACTGTGTCCAACACCCTGGACGAGGTGATGAGCAACCCCACAGCCGAACTCAAGTACTTCATAGACTCGATTATCATAGACCTGGACTCGATGGACCATGTGCTGAAGAAGAAGGAAGTCAAGCCGAAGGTAAAAATCGATCCGCCTTGATTGCAAGACTTTTTCTAAGTGTGATTTTTTTTAGGCACCCCAGGCATCCCGCGCGGTAGGCCTGTGTCCTCGAGACAGTTTCCCAGTGACCATCAAGAACGTGTCGAGTCTGGGCTGCCGGGCACTCTATGTGCGCTGGGAGATCCAGGACTGCTGCGGTATTGCTGGCTATGAAGTAGGTCCTTTGGTTTTTTAGTGATTCGACTTAATGGAACGTTATTTGCTTTTTAGATTTATGTGGATGGGCATTTGACCAACCGGTTCTATAGCTTCCGCCATGAGTCTGGTGTGGTCACCAACATCGATGTGACCAAAACCCATCAAATCGTTTTGCGCGCCCATCCGGTGGGCCAGGACTTTGCCGGCGAAGGCAACGACAGTTGCCAATGTGGACCGCCACCCCATCCCCATCCCGAACTGGCAGCTGGCGCTGAGAAGCCCTGGTCGCCCAGCGTCTACTTCTACGATCCCTGCTAAAGAAAGAAACCAAATTCAATCGCTTTTCCGTTTGCTCTTCCCTGGCGCCCAAGCAAAAATGCTAGTCAAATCATCCCAAAAGCCGTTTCCTACCAACTTCCCTACTCGATGTACATACAACCACCATATATATAAAAGTTCTACAGCCTAGAGAATATATATATTTAGATGCCTCTCCCCACACGGAATCGAACTCGGAATCGAATCTTTAAGTGCCTTACACGCGTTGCACACGTTAAGCGATGAAAAATGCATTGGCTCCTTGACCTCCACCGCCGCTCGTGGAGGCGGGATTGTCACGCTTCTATCGAATCACCAATGAGTAGAGAATAGTCTACTCTGTAGAGATATAGTTTATATATAGATTTATATATACACCGATATGCCTGCCGTTTTAGGCAACACGACGGAAGTCGTCCCTGACCACCAAATTTGTTAGCTAACTAATTTTTTCTGTAGGAGTAGCAAGAATCTCGAATAGAGAGAGGACACCTTCTGTGTTTCTCTGTGTTTTAGATTTTTACATTATACACAATGAAGTGCATTATTTTTACTGTGAATACATGAAATATTTAACATTTAAATGCAATGATTTTTCTCTCTCGTATGCCTAAAAACGCCTCGACTATGAACTAAACCGCCTTGCAGTAGGAATTATTGCGGCAGCAAATCTGCGAGCCTTAATACTAGAATGGGCTGGGAAACTGGGGACTATCTTTGCAGGCAAGGCTCACAGGTGCCCGGCTTGACGAACGACGGATGGCACTCCGGGCATTTGGGATTCTCGCCGAACCAATGATGCTTCGCATTCAAATTGCTACGTCTCTCGGGTATTTTCAGCTGAAACGAATTGTACACATCGCCGGCTGCATAGCCCGTGCGGCCAATCGTCTCCAGCGGGAACGCATACTCCGGAATAAGCAGCTCCTTGCGCAGCTGCGTTATGTCCGTGGGTATAATGGCGGCGGCGTCAAGATCCGAACGACGCTGGGCCTTCTCGGTGGCGCTCTGGGCAGCCGGAGCCTCCGATTTGATGGACCGCGCGGTGGCCTGCCGATGGGCCTGGTTGGCCTGGAACGACGGCTTCGGCCCGTTCGAAATGTCATTGATACTCGCGGCCTCTCTGGGCTTCGATTTGGTGGTGTAGTCGCTGCTGGTCTCGGGATATTCGCGGCCATCCACACCAATCGGCGGATCGATTTTCGGCGGCTCGAGGCCGTTCGAGGGCACCTTCCATTCGTAGTAGATCGGCGGTCCCTGGGTGGTGGCCGTGTCGTGCTGCACAAAGTCCACAAACGGCGGCAGGAGGTCGCTGGGGGGCAGCTGCGGTTTCTGGTGTGGATTTCGTGAGCTCGGAGCCGCTGTGGTTGTGGTGGTCGCTGCCGGTCGGAAGCTCTGCGCCGGCGTCGGTGTCCTCGACTCGCCGCGGAACGTGGCCGCGGAGGCCCTGAAACTGCTGCTCGATGCTGTGGTCGGCGCAGTGGGTGACGCGGAGAACGGCTGGCCGGCATACGTGGTGGGCCGACTGATGGGCCGGGAGGTGGTGCTTGCCGTGGCCACAAACCTACTGGCCGAGGTGCTAAAAGGAGCCGCTGTCGAGGTGCGCACTGCGTCCTGCTTGGGCTGGACATCGTCTTGGTTGTAAATGGGATAAAGGAAGGGAGGCTCGTAGATTTTCGAGGGCGGCTTCACGAACAGCTTCGTGGAGTTCGTGGGCTTCTTGAACGACACTGCCGGCGCCTCGGCCGAGTTAAAGTCCGAAGAGGTGTTGTACCGAGTGCTGTGGCTGGTGCCCAGATCGTCAGTGTCCAGGGCGTTGGGGGCCACAAAGCTGGCCTGCTTTCGCGGCTGCAGAGGCAATGACTCCTGGCGCCGCGGTGCCGGTGATGTGAACACCCGTCGCGTCGTGCTGCGGGTCCTGGGCCTCTCGGTGGTGGTGGTGGTGGTGGTTGTGCTGGAGGCCAGCTCGATTTGGGGCTCATACGCGGGCGGGAGAATAGTCCTGCTGGGCGGGGGAATTCGCCAGCGAGTCTGCCCGCTGGTCTGTTGATGGACCAAAGGCTGCTTGCCGCCGGCCTTGTCCGAGTCATCGCGTATCTGGTTTTGCGCAGGCGTCAGTTGCTAAGGCAGAAAAAGAGCAGATAAAGTCCGCCTGGAGCACTTGGAAAGTTAGTGAATCTCACCTTGTACTGGCTGCGGAAGGACTCGCCTGAGTAGTCAGGGGCATAAGGCCGATCCAAAAGATCTGGGCGTGGCGTACGCAAATTGTTCTCCTCGTCGTTCACAAAAGGCTTGTCCCGTTGACCTGCAAGGAAAACAGTCAAGCCCAAAAAGATCGTTGGGTATTAAACACACTCACCAATGAGCAGGTTGGCCGCATAGTCGCTCTCCGCCTTCGAGCAGTTCACCATGTACCAGTGATCGCAGATCAGCATCCGCTGCTGGAAGAGGGTGGTATTGGGGCAGGTGTAGCTGAACTGGCGGCCCAGGCCGTCGCACATGTGGTAGATCTGCGAACGAGCGATGTCATAATTATACATTTTCCATGCTGCTTTCGTCAGCCTTTGCCCACCTGACAGCCCGTCTCGACGTCGGCATAGTAGCCGGCGGGTCGCCCTGCACACGAGAAGGAAGTCTTCTGCATCACACGTGCCGTTCCATTGGCATTTTGGCACTACAGGGAAAACACAGAGCAAACAATCACAATCGCAATCACTACACCGAAAAGCTGGTAAGCAATTTGGCTGGGAAGTCAATTCAATTGGCAGGGAACTTCACAGAGGCCCACCTAACGAACCGCTGTCATTGTAGTTTTAAGTCGAATGATAATCACACGTTGGCTTCCCTTGCAACGATCAATATCTCTCAGGGTGGTGGTCGTTGTTGGTGTGATGTCATAAAGAGTTGACGGCGGGGGGGATTTGGTCTCGGACTGCTGTGAAAATGTCAAAGTTTTCTTTTTTTTTTGGAATTTTTTGGGTAATTATTTTGCATCATGCAGAGACAGCGGCGATGACTTATCGAATCTGCAGCGGGCCCTGGAGTGGCCACTGCAAAATTGTGAGGAACGTGAGCAAACTTCCGCGACAAGTGGGTCCGTGAAAAATTCGCCACTTTACAGCCGTCAACGTCGGCGGCAGCGACAGCGTCATCGTCAAAAGGTTGAAATTGCCATTCCCACTGGCCATTTGTCTAATGATCAAAGTGCGGAATTTGCGAAAATCATCGAGGCAAAATTACTAGACTCTTCAAGGGCTAACAATTCGCCAGCTGGCGGAGAAGGTTTGACTTTCGAGGAATCTTTATGCCCTCGAAAACTCAATTTTAAATACAAATTTGGTCTCCCTTGGCCACCTTGGCGAATGCTTGATCCGCTTGGGTTTCGAGTGACGACGCCTCAATCCAGCCAAGCAGAGAGCCGAGGGAACGAAATCAGATTGCACAACTTTCCCATTTGGCCATTTCCAGTCCCATTTGCTGTATGCAAACACCGCGAAAAACAATCAACATCAACAAACGATGGGTGTTTCATTTCTGCCCGCCCCCAACAAAGAAACCAAACCAAAACTCTAGAAAAGTGTCGGCAAAAAGGTCACTTGGTCAGTGGAATGAATCTCTTTGGCGTGGCGTGTCTTTGTTTTGATTTGAACGGTTGAACGGACTGAACCTTTGGCGAGCTGCGGGGCCCGGCATCCAACACATGCATGTGTGAATCGCAACGGTAACACTGACGCATCTTTTTGGGTGGTTGTACAAGCGAAAAGACCATAGAATAAATTAAAAATGAAACAAAGCGTAAAAAAAGCGCAAAATTTCAACATTTTCCGTCGTTGCGCCAAAGCGTCTGGGAAAACTCACGACGATCGCGCGGACGGTCGCGCGGGCGGCCAACGCGGGGATCTCGGTTGGTTTGGTGGTAATGGAAAACAATTTGAACGCTCAACCATTTTAGGTAAATGAGAATGCAAATAACGGCCCGGAGGAGAAGGCAGCCAGGGACGACATAATTGGCATTGTTATGCTCATTTAGTTGGCCATTAGATATGCAGCATTCACGTTGTTTGCCTATCAATTCCTCCCCCCACACGCCGCCTTTCTCCATTGTTAGTTGGGGTGCCGTTTAATCAATTAATTGACTTTCCGTCCGGCAGTTTGTCTGGCTGAGATAAGCAATCTCCCAGTCTCATCGGCAGTCAGTCGTAGTTAATATTAAGTTATTTAGTTTTAATTTTCTTATTTATATTTATTTCCACATTTGCATTTGAATGCCGCCTCCCCCTGCCGCTCACGTGGCTGCGGAATTTCTTATTCTTTTCTCGGATTCACGCCCGGAGGCGGCAAACTTACCTCACTAACCAAAAATAGCGACGACCAGCAGATCAAAGCCAGCCAGCGTAACTCACGGCCGATTGTCATTTTCTCCAGAGTCGAAATCGAATTGCGCAAATTGAAATGTGAGTGTTTATTCGAATTTAACTGAAATCAAAAGAAAAGAAAATTTATTGTCTATGCGCTGCTTTTGTGGACTAGAAAGTGAGCCTTTCGCTAATTGATGTGTCCGTGCGTCCGGCTTTGTTTCGTGGGTGGCCTCACAATGGCCGTATTGATTGTATAACCTTCGCTGGACTTTCCCAAAATGCCGACAAGGGGTGAAAATTTCGAAACCTTTTTGTGAAAAAAATGTGCGTATTGTTCGATTATTTTTAACCTGTAAACTTTAATTGCAATTTAAAACACATTAACGGCTTCCGATGCCACATAATTCACACACTCGGGCCACTCGGATCCGTTGCTGTTGTTGTTTATGGCCAAAAGCAGAATTCGCAACGCATTTCAAATGCCCCGCCGACCTCCACCTACAATTTTTGTTGCTGGCAACCACCGACGACCTTCGCGCTGGCCAGTTGATCCGTGGGACTCGGAAATCAACCTGCCCGTATGTCGCCCCATCTCCCCCTCTTTACGTATGTTGATTTTGAGTGTGCGTGTGTGTGTTGTGGGGCTAACAACGTCGCGTTTGTTCTTTGTGAACTCTGAACTTCGGTTGCGAGACAAACGATCGTCGTCTTCATCGAGTTGGTCTTCGTTTCCGATTTTGTGCGCTTCATTAGTCAGGCCGCAACTGGCGCAGGTAATGAGAGCATTTGTTCAATGCTAACCACAAAATTCGATGGCTTATTGATGGACTTGAGTGCCAAAAGAGCAGCGCCAGCGATCACACCGTCTTCACATCGGAGTCTGAGTCTCGAGATCGAAAAATGGGGGCCCGAAAACCTAACCGTGTTTTTTTTTTTCATTTCCCGCCCCCTAAGATGTTTTTTATTATTTTCAATTCTTTATATTTTGAGCCCTTTCGTAATTTCTAAGAGAGCTAAATGAAGTGAAGGTTTTATGTAAATTTTCTTTAGTTTCTAATCAAAGCTAAAATCCTGTTATACCCTAAATTTAGATATTTTCAATTCTTTTACCCTTTCTTTTATTTTTGTACCCTATCGTCTATAGGAAACCTTAGACACTGACTTCTAGCTAAGGCTGATAAATCACTGCCACTGTTAGCTAAGATTGCAAATTAATTTCACTCGTTTAAATGTTGAATAATAGAATTTTTAATTGCCCCTCAATTACCCCATTAAATGAAATGCTGCCGCTTCAGAGATCAGTTTTCTTTGGTTCGGATTATTCCTTTAAACTTCCTTATCTTTCCTTTTTAGGTAGAAGAAACAAATATATAAAGGTAAAGTTTCCTGAGAGGCTCTACAAATTCATTTGTGAACAATTTTGGCCACCCGAATTGACCTTTCCTTTCTGACCAAAACAGGCATTCCTGCTGCGTAGCAGCTGCTGAGCTGTGGCCCGCCGCCTGGTCTATTGTCGAACTTCCCTTACATAACTGCGGTTTGGGAGGGAGAGGGGATAACTGCCCGTTTTCTTGACCTTTTTGACAACTAAACAACAATTTTTGCTCTTCCCAATTCAGCTGATTTCGTGAATTGGCTCTCTCGCTCTCTGGCTCTCCTGCAGTTTGGTGGGGTTTCCCTGGGCAGCCTATTTGACATTTTTCAGGCAATTTTCATGGAAAGAGCAGAAGAGCCAGGCCAGTTGAACTGGCAAGATGCTTTAGCCTTAGCCAAATGCTATTTTTATTAACTGCGGCAACGACAACACCAACAACAACAATTATGCCAATTAGTTGGCATTACAGGTTGATTATACCAACAACGGGGATGACGCGGGGCGAGGGCGGAGGGCGTGGCGGGGCCGTACGGAGCGGCGCTCGAGGGAGGCCAATCCGAGCCCATAGTTGGCATTTTTTCTAATTGTTTTGCCTGTTGCTGCTGACGTTGCCGTTGTGGGCAGGAAAGAAACCATTAAACGGCAAATAGAATTCGTTGATGTATTTACGGCTCACCTTCATTAACGTCCACTGCTGTTGTTGCTGTTGTTGTTGTTGCTGCTGTGGTTGCTCGGTGTGGCCATAAACTTTGCAATTGAATGAACCCGAAAAAAAAGCGAATCGCGCGACAGAAAAACGCACTTCAAAATCGATATTCCATATGGCCAGAATATAAAAACTCGGCAACTGATTCACTTACAACCACACACGCACACCCACGGACTGTTGCATATACGGAAAGACTCACATGCAGTTGTTGGTGGAATGCCTGCTGGCCGCTGCAGCATCCGAGCCTGCCAAAGATCAAATGTCATAGAGAGCAAATGCGGCGATGCATTTAAGTCAAGATCAGTCGAGTTTGGATTTTTCCCCACCAACACCAGCACACCAAATCGGGCGAACCGTGATTACGACCGATGATCAGCCAGCCGTCGATTGTATCATCGAATCGGCAGCAGCAACAACAAATTAAAATTATTATAATTTTTAAATCGACTTCGAACGGTTCGCCAGCGATTAACAGACTCGCTCCTTGTTCATTAAGCGCGGTTAATTTGAAAATTTGTTTATTTTGATTTTACTTTAATAATTTCTCGAAGCCGCTCAACTTGGACAACCGCACGTAGCAACGTCGCGCACAGAACTGATACCAGGGGATGCACTTAGCCTGGCTTAAAATTCACATTAGGCCGCCCGCGACTCAGCAGAAGAAGCGCCGCCGCCGAACTCGACGACGTCGAGCCGAACTCAAAGCGCCGGCGCAGCAGCGCCAGAGAGCCGTGAACATCATCATCATGATCAGCGTCGACGTTGCTTGCTGCTGGCTTCTCCCGCAGCAGCGACTGCGCAGCTCCGCTTCGTCGCCGAGTGGGAAGACTCAACGGTTAGCGCCAACATTGCAGCTTCAATTTTGTTTACACAGAAAACAATTCGGCAAATCGAATAGCACTAAACGTTGAAGGAGACAGGAATGCTCTTTTCTATTTAGCAAGGGAAGGAATTCAGAAGACAGGGAAAGAAACTAGCAAGAGTCTCAGGGGCTTGTCAGGGTTTTAATATCAAAGCTCCGAATTTGTGAAGAGAGCGATAATCTAAAAAAAAAGAAACCAAATCCCAACTACAGTGAGAATAAATCCCTAAAACAAAAGAGTCTTATAAAGTTTTATGAGCCAAGCTGCCAATTGAAAAAAAAGGTATAAAATCTTAAATCTCAAGCTAAAAATCACTCTTGAATCAAAATATTTCCGAACTTTATAAGCTTAAAAATCTCTTTCCAAAACTCGGCAAGAAATTTCCTACTATTCCCTCTTTCTTTCCATTTCTTAAATTCTTATTTCTTTAATCTTTTAAGGCGACCGTCGATGCATTATAGCCTCAGCCTACCAACTTCACTCGCCCAACAAAAAAGAGTATCTCATTTTTCGAATCAATTGCGAGGCTTGCAATTGCGGCTGCCGTAATTTGGTTTCTTTTCGGCGACCCTTCACTTTAATCTGTGTGTTTATTTGTCTAATTTATAGGATAGTTGGTTAAATAGAGCAATCGACTCGTCTTTCAATTTGCCCGCCAGATTGTAGCTACAAATCTTCAGATTAGGGCAGAGCAAAACCCACAGCGCCCCTGCAATGATCCCTGCATCTGCATCGGCTTCTTAGGCAGCCGCCTCGATTGCGAAAGGTGCCGCTTTGACTTGACGGCGTTGGCGGCTTTGCCGTCGTCGTCGGGCCGTCAGATTTTTGTGAGTTTTGTAAGACGAGATTTTCATTTTCCTCCGGCCGCCCTGCACCCTGCGCTCGCCGCCTGCTTTCAATGGGCCCTTATGCAAAAGCCAGAGGAGGAAAAACTGAGAGAACTGCCTGACTGTCTGCCGGCTTGGTTGGTTGGCTGGCTGGCCGATTCGTCGGTTAGTTGGCTGTGTTGCCTCATTGAATTTCTAGGCGCTGTTTTTTGGGCCGCCTCGAATTTTTATGCAGTGTTTATTATTTTTGTGAGATCGTGACAACAGCATCACCAGCCCAGCCAGGCAGGAAGTGATCAATGCCCAACGAAGAAAGACTCCCAACTCCCCGCATCTTGAGTACGCACAAATGTATTTGGCTTTTGGCTAAACCTTTGAAAACGGAAAACTTGTGAACAAGCGAAAAGTGGTCACGCTAAACTTGAATTTTGAATAACAACTAGAAGGGGTTAGAGGGATGAGGGGACCCTGCTAAGCTTCACTGTCAGCCTCCTGGTCCTGCAAAATCGCGAGCTGCTGGAAGTCGGACAGAATGCGGCTCTCGGGGATCTCAGTCTCCACGCGGCTGGCCCCAATGTCCAGGGCCACATCCTTGTCGAAGAAAATATCGATGATAATGCGGACACCTAAAAGTAAATCAACCATGTGAGAATATCAAGGAGCCTGCTGACCTTCCTCACCTTCTTCGGTGCGACGTATGGTGGTTTTGCTTTGGTAGGATCGCTCCACAGGCTCGCTGCTGTTGCCCTCCGAAGGCGTTACGGTCTGGCGCAGGGAGGTCTGCCCATCGGTGGTGCTCACCTGGAAATTGCACGGAGGATTCGACACAGGCGTCACCCTGAAAAATAAATCCACCAAAACTCAAATAAACCAACGAATATCTTCGCTTACCTGTAGGACGACTCCTCCGGGCACTGGCAGTAGCAGGCAGAGCTCCTGTCCAGCGAGTGGCTGTCTCTGCAATCGTCATCGTTGCTCTCTTCGTCGTACTTGACCGTCTCCAGGGAACTTTGGGAGTTCTGCTTGTTCGAACCGAAATACACCGACTTGGCCTGGGCCAGTTCCTGGTTTTTCATCGTCGCGTAGTTGTACAAATTGATCATATCGCGGACGCGAATCGGATGATCTTCCTCGGAGCAGGCCTTCTCGAGACCCTCAGCTTGAAGTGGCTCGAAGCCGTCCTCCTCAGTGGAGCCTTCGGCGAGCTCGGAATTCTGCTCTGGTCCAGAATTGGCAGTGAATTGCTTGGCGGCTTTTTCATGATTGCGAGTGGAGTTTCCCTTTGTGTTCATCTTTTTTTTTTTTGTTTTGAAATATTCAAAGCTTTTTGCTTAATCAATTTATTTGAATCTATTTATTTTTTGGTGCTGGTGTGTACGGGGGACAGGAGTTTTATCTGAAAAGAACAAGTAAAAAATGACTGCCTTTAAACTCGCACGTTGCTTTGTTTTTTCGAAAAGGAAGTTCCATAGCAGCTAAGCTTGAGTTGAAGATCCAATTGAACTGGCTGTGACTTTGGGCTTTGAAGGAAAATGCAACATTTCTTGTCAGAATTCGAGGAGGAAGAAAGGCAAGGAATCAACTTTGTTTGCCACATCGAATTTCAAAGGAATTTCTTTTTAAATTCTCACCATTATTAAGGCGCACATAAAACTTTAGGCTTAGATTTTTTCAAAGCCTCTTCCCTCTAAATAGCCTGTTTGTATTTTAAAACTTGGAGCATCCACTCATAAAGATATAGTAGCATAATTTTCAGGACTAAGTTCCCTTTGCTTAAGTTTCCTTTATTTCAAGGTTAGCTTTACAGAACTTCCTGAAATCCAAAAGCAATCTTTTGTGCTTTCCCTGAAAGATTTCTCAATGGCACAGAGAACTTTTAGTTTTCCCAAGGTACCAGTCCCCCAATTGATTGTAAAGACCCTCAAAAGCAAATCGGATAAGTGCTCAATAATATTTACAAACGAAACGTGTGTGCCTCTCGCTCGGCCTACTCCATGATAATTTCGAAAGAGAAGAAAAAAAACTGAACTTGCCCAAGTTTTGTGCGCGGGCGCGACCTTCACATCCCAGGCCGCCTCCCGAGCCCCCCGGCAAGTGGCTGCTTGGCTGCGGTGGCAGCGACTGCTCCTCTTCGTGCCCCCACCCTTTGGCATTATTATTATTACTATTATTTTTGGTATTAGTGAAATTCGAGCCGTGCAGTGAATGCCACACCAACTGAATGCCGACTGTCTTAGTCCGAGCGGATTTGCAGGCGCCGTTGTTGTCGCTGTTGTTTTTGTTGTTATTCACCGTCGTGTGTGGAAGTTGTACAAAATTAGGTGAGCAATGACTTGGCAATGTGATGCCACACAGCAGCAGCAGCGGTGGCATCGGTAGCAAATCGGCTTTTAAGGCCAAATTGGCAAAAATGGTTTGCGCGAGCGCCAATCGATTTTGGGGCCACACTCGCCGCCAAATGTAACGAGCCTCAAGTTTAATCATTTTGAAATTAGCCAACAAGTCAGCGGGTTCACAAAATTACCCACAACTCTAAAGAACATTAAACAACAAGTTCTATAAACGAGAATCCCAGCAAGGAAGGTGTGGGGGCCTACAAAAAACAAAATACCTAGGGAGGTGTGTCACCGGCCCAAGAATCATTGACGACGTTGATGTTGGCGGTGAAGGCCAACAACGTGGCTATCCCCAACCCCCCTGCGTGGCCAGTCAGCTCGATATGTTTAATTGTTAAATTGGTGCAATTCGACATAATTCAGCCGCCATTGAAAGCGATGGGCCGTCGCTTGTTTGTCTTTGCTGAGAGGAGGCTGCTTTTCGCAAGGTTGCCGGCGCAGCGGGCGCCTCGATTCACACGTTGATCAAAAGTGATTTGAGACGATAATAAACTGCAAATTTGATGGCCACCTGGACGGTAGCCGGTCTCATCCTCGATTTATGGCTGCCAGCGGAGGGCTGTCAATTACGCCTTCGATTTAAAGTCTTTGCGTTTAATGCGCTCAAGAAGGCGAAAGGTTAAGCCGAGGTACACGCATCCGGTGACGCATAGCGAGCGACTTTAAGTGGCCTGGGCTGTTGCCGGTGCTACAAATTTGTCAAACGAACAATGGCGCAAGGTCAGCACGGCCAGAAAACAATTGAAGTCCGAGGAGATAGAAAGAGCGCCCCATCTGTCTAAAGTGGCGCTGTTGGTGGCGGTGGTGCCGGCTGCGTATCATTGACCTTAAGTGACGATTCCGAGCATACAATTTGAAGTGGTCTGAGAAAAAACTTAAGATTATCACCTTTTGCCAGTCAAGTTGAACTGAATCTCTGGGCTGACGTTGCCGCTGCTGCTGGCAGCGATGGCGAGTGAAGTTCAATTGCTGGCATTCCTGGCCGCTTGGCCTGAGGCAGCAACACGGCGAGCTGTTCGCTGTTGTTGTGGGTAAACACGACTCAAGTAAAGGTCAGCAATGCATAAAAGTAAAGCAAACAACATACAATAGAAGGTGTACCTTTATTTTGTTTTAATTGATCGCCATCTCGCGCAATCACCGAGAAAAATGGATCAGCCAAAGCGAAAGACTCAAGACACGAACTTCCCCAACCCCAAGCGTCGGCCCCAGCGACGGCCGCCTCGGTCGCCCCGTCAACAAAAGAGGAAGCACGCAAAGAAACCATTTGCTTGACAAGCATATTTGTCGTGAACACATCCCGCCTCCATTTGAATACCCCAGACATGTTCTCAAAAGATCAAAGATGCTGCTGGGTCCGCGTTTGCTAATTTGCTTTGGTGGCCTCGAGGCGGCCCCGGCGGCCATCGTGTGTGGAATATACAAGTCTATTTGGCAATGACAAATGCAGAAAACACATGTTTGTTTCTGGCCAGGAAGATTGTCGAACCCGAATCATTAGCCACAATCAAGTAATCAAACTCCATTGACTTTGCGACTCTCAATGCGATCGCAAATTGGGTGAGGTATTGAAATTAGTGCGCCTCAACCGTCGCTGATTAATTGCATGAAATCTGCGGGA
>JBAMCP010000337.1:13307-60366 GCA_037075105.1 Lissocephala sabroskyi | reverse complement strand
CACGCACACAACCATGAACCCAAAAATCGAATAGGGTTGCAGCTTTCTGTCCCAATGCAGAGTTGCTTTTCGATTGCACGAACTGCGGCAACTCTGACAAGCCGCAAATTGGCGGCAAAAAATAGGAATAGAGAAAAATTAGCTGCGCTGGAATATTGTAAAAGTGTTAATTTTTCCTTTTATCCAGTAAGAATACGAAAATATTTTTTACAAACTCAGTAGGCGATGCGAAGTTGTCATAATCCAAACCAGTTTTACACTCATCACAGCAACAATAGCCCGAGAATTCAATCCATAGACAAATCGAACAAAAAGGCCGATCATCATTTTCCAGTCAAGCCAAAAGTTACATGTATTTTTTGTTTCAGAAAGAAAAAATTGAATTCACTGTTTGAAGGAATCTTTATTCGCTTAAAATCTAAAGCGCAATCGAAGCCCCCAAGCAGCTATATTATTCGCACAAGTTCGAGATCAAGGTAAGTCCCCTATCCACTACCCTTTTTCAAAGCAGTTGTAAATAAATCCCGATTCAAGCAAGCACCCTCACAATCTGCCTTATTAAGATGCTGATTCGGCATTTCCACCCGCACCCCCTTACCAACAGACTCGATGCATTTATTTTTTTCATGGTCGTAATAGAAAAACTTCAAAGTCTCCTTGGCAGGCCCCACGATTTGCCCAATAAATTCGGGCTTGCATCGAGGATTCGCTTCGAGCGGCAACCCCGCCACATCCCGCCCCAAGCAGGCTGCCTCGCATTGTGGCAAAGTATTGTGCAAATTAAGCCCTTCCGCATAGCATCCTCTTTCGCTTAGCTCAACGCACTTTTTCTCGGCTGCCTTGAAGACAATATAATCCACTGTCATTTTACACAAACCAACCACGGAAGCAGTGTTCTTTGCGTTGCATGTTGGATCCTGGGCTGGAAAAGGATATCAAAGTCCGGTGATTATCAAATTTAGTTTGACTGTTGAACAACAAATTTACCACCAGCTCCAATAATGGCAATCGTACAGCCCAGCAAAATCAAAAGGCACTGCATCTTCATTTAGTCGCCACGTACTGACTTCTATTTTCAGAGCTCCACGGCTTTTTCTTCACAACACCGTACAAATTTAATTCGTTCTCCCCAAAATCGAAGAACCTATTTTATGCTTGACTGACCTTTTTTATCCTTGGGGTAAATATTTTTAGACTCTTTTTGCAATTTATTCAGTGCGATAAAATTGTGTTTTCAAAACATTTTACTGTATAATTGTACCTTATAGAAATGGTACTTCAGGACTAAGGTTAGTCCTCCTCCCAGTCGAAGGATTTTTTCAGTACAGTGGTATATAAGTGACGATTGAGGCAAGCCTGCTGACATTCAGAAAAGCTACCATACTTATTTTGATTATCCAGTCTAAGTCCCCTTCCAGTGGATTCTCTGCATACATTTTCGGGTTCATCGTAGAAGTAAAATGTTATAGTTTCTCTGGGAGGGCCTCTGATGATTCCTATACTTTTTAAATCGCATCGATCATTAGGTTCAAGGGACAAATCACTAACATCCCGTCCCATGCAGGCGGCCTCGCATTGCTCCATAGACTGATGCAAATTAATTCCTTTCACATAACATCCCCCTTCGGATTTCTGAACGCACTTTTTGGCGAAGGCATCATAAATAATATATCTAATAGTCATTCTACATGCACCCTCGACTCGAGCAACTTTCATTGAGCTGCATGTTGGATCCCTGACTGCAATAAGATGATTATAAAGCTGAATTTAATTTTGCCAAACGGACTTACAGACTCCTTTAACGGCGAGGACAAAGCTTAGTAAAATCAAAAGACACTGCATCTTCATTTTTCGACTGGTACTAACTTCTATTTGCAGGGCTGCCAAGCTTTTTCTATTTTATAACACCGTAGAAATTTGATTAATCGAATTGAATTGATTCTGCTTGGGATGGTATTTAACCAAAGTACTGTGAAGACGGTTAGATCTTTTACAGTTATGCAAGTAATATATCCAACTTTATATTATACATATAATCCAAGGAGGTACTTCCCAGTCGTCCATCGACTAGACTGAATTGATTTCAAGTTTAGTTCGAAATCTCTAACAATTTCGCCATTCCCACAACCCAAAGAACCATTTTTATGCCTTACGAATTCCATATTTGAACCCTTTCCAGTATTTTATTAAATCTATACGTGTCACAATGTTTGGGACCGATGGTCTCCTAAACTAATGAACCGATTTTAAATTTGATTTGCCCAACGTGTGCAATTCGGGCCAACTTAACAGATAGGATTGCTTAATTTTTCAATTTAAAGTTTTTCTTATATTTTTTATGGAAGTTTTTGAAAATCTAATTAGCTTATTCCTTCTCCTCCTTCGCTTGTTTCTCTTCTTCTTGCTTCTCCTCCTCGTCGTGCTCGTTCTCCTCCACCGTCTCTTCCTCCTGCCGTGGCTTATTCGTTTGTCCAGTTATCGGATCCCGATCCATGCACGCCAACTGGCATAACCTTATACTCCTGTGAACGTTCTTAAAGGACTTATGCCATCGATTTGCCTTTTTGCATTTCTTCAGAACGGGATCGTAAAATATAAAACGCCTTTCCACGTTGGGCTCAACTTTGGGATGCGCCGCGCATCTTGAATTCGGTGCCACAGCCTTCACCTTTTGCCCCAAACAAGTCGCCTCGCACTGCAACAACGAAGCGTGCATATTTAGTCCATGGACCCCGCAGGCTTCTGTGGAGTACTCGTAGCATTTGTTAGTTCGTTCGAAATAAACTACGTAGGTGTGCGTGGTGCTTGCACATTTTCCATAAGTTTCTGGCCAATTTTCGATGCGACAAGATGGATCCGCTTTGGGCAATAGGAAATATTAAAACAAGGATATAGCTGAAGGTCTCCTGCTCACCTTGCGGCCTTACAAACGTCCATAGAGCACACGATACCAAAAAGTAGAAAAGCTGCATCGAAATTATTAAACCGCGGGATGCAGCGCCTTTTTAAATACCTTCATTCAATCGGGAGGAATTAACGAATTTAATACGCTTTATGCGAATAAAGAGCATTTCGAATCTTAAATAGATTTGATAATCAATTCCCTTACGACACTTAAAGAGAATGAAGCAATTGCTGTTTTTCTGAGCTTGCAAAAGGAATTCGATCCTTAAGAAATATTTCTTTTTCTTTGGGATCAAAATCTCTTTAAACCAAATCGAAGGATTTTAAGATTGATTTGAAAATGTTCAATCGGGAGGAATTAACGAATTTAATACGCTTTATGCGAATAAAGAGCATTTCGAATCTTAAATAGATTAAAGAGAAAGAGCAATTGCTATTTTCCTTAGCTTGCAAAAGGAATTCGATCCTTAAGAACTTTCCAACGAATTATTTATTTTTCCTTGGGATCAAAATCTCTTTAAACCGAATCGAAGGATATTAAGATTGATTTGAAAATGTTCTAATGATTTTATTTGGAAAAGAACAAGAATTCCCAATTCTGGAAATTGGAAAGACACAAATTATGGGAATTTCCATTAGCTCACTACTCCTTTTGTGCCTCCTTTTCTGCCTCCTGTTCTTTCTCCTTTTCTCCTTCCTTTTCTCCTTCCTTTTCTTCCTCCTCCTCCCTCTCCTTCCGCCAACGGCCCAGACTTCGGCCGGTCTTGGGATCCCGATTCTGGCACGCTCGCAGGCAATCTCTCTCATTCCTATAAACGTTCTTATAAGAATGGTGGAATTGATTCGCCTTTATGCATCGCTGAAGCTTCGAATCGTAAAACGTATAAGTCCCGGAAGAAAAGGCCTGAACTGAGGGATGCGGCGCGCATCTTGAGTTCGGTGGCAATGCATTCACCTGCCGTCTCATGCAAGTCGCCTCGCAATGCAGCAAAGTGTCATGCATGTTCAGACCCTCGACAAAGCATGCCTCCGATGTGTACTCAAAGCATTTTTTGTATTTCTGGTTATAGACAGCGTAATGATGTTGCCTATTCCCACAAGAGCCAATGAGTATTGGCGCATTGTTGGTGCGGCAATTTGGATCTCCTTTATGGACGGACAATTGATCCCAAAAATTAGAGCATCAAATTCCCTTTTGATTGTTAGATTTTCTACTTACTTTGCGACCTTACAAACGCCCATAGAACACACGATACTAACAAGTAGAACAGCTGCATCGAAATTCGGATCGTACTGTGCGCTGGAGCTCAGCCGCAGGCTCTTTAAATACGATCCATCGATCGAGCAACCAAGCCGAATTGATTCGAATTATATAAAAACCTTTCTTACGCTTTTCCATATCGAATCCAAAAATACATAATTCGGCTGTATTCCCTTTTTCCCTTATATAAGAATATAACGTAATCTTATAATATAAATTTAATTAAAGCCGTTACAAAGCTTATAAACCCAAGAAAGAATATCCTCCATACGTTGCAGGATTTTATATAACACCCTTAATTATTCTTTACAAAAAAGACTCCAGAAATTTTAAGTAAAATCGTTTATTTTAAATGTTAAACTATTCCCGTTTTTCTTTCTTCTTCTCATCCTCTTCCTCGACTTTATCCTCGACCCTCTCTTCTTCTTCCTCTTCCTTCGCTTCTTCTTTCTCTTCCTGGCTACTTGGCCGATTTTGAAGCGCCCCACTGAAGGGATCGCGATCCACGCAAGCCAACTTACAGGCTCTCATGTTTTTGTGGGCATTTTTAAACTTTGGCGAGAACCCAGTGTACTTCAGGCATTTGTTCTGAGCCCGATCGTAGAATATATAACTTTTCCCACGATTAATTCCCTCAATCTCTTGAGGAGAATTGAACGTGCATCTTTTAACTGCTGCCAGCTTTTTGGAGATCTTCCTGCCCTTGCATGTGGCCTCGCAATGCAGAAGTGAATCATGGGAATTCAGGCCGCTGATGCTGCATCCCTCGTCAGTGGTTCCCCGGCATTTTCTAGTTATCGGATCATAGATAATGAAGTAAAGGCTTTTCCTGCAATTTCCAACAGCTCTGGCTCTATGCCGGTTTGTGCAGAGCGGATCCGCTGTAAATAAAGAGACCTATAATTGCTTTTATCGTCTTTTGTTTCCAGTTGCTCTTACCGTTTGAGTTCCCAGGGAACCACAGCAGCAAGGCAAATAGAAGAAAGAACGACTTCATGGGGCTGCCTTTTTGCAACTATTTGACATTCAAAATTGTATACCTTTTATAGCCTCAAAGATTATAATCTCCAATGTTATGGTAGCAATGGATTTTCAATTATTGTCACCATGAAATCCATCCAGGGATCCTCAGAGTGTGAAATTGAAAGTTGAGAAAAACTCTGCTCAAATTTAGGATCAGAGCTTTGCCTGAGAAATTGTTACTAGACCAACAAAGGGATTTTTTGGGAGGCTGTCTTGGGAATTCATACAGAATTCTTATAATTCTAAGGAACTTTAGTCGTATTTCTTTATTAATTCGCCTTACACCAACAAATTAACATTATTATAAAATATCTTCTTTATCCTTCGCGAAATAGCCAAATTTATAGTTCGGTCTTAACTTTCGATATGGACCTCTGCGTCAGCATAAGCGCCGGTCATTGGATCCCGATTAGCGCATGCCAGATCACATTCAAGCATGCTGTCATAATTGTTTCGATGCTGAAGATATCCTTTTTTCCTTATGCATTTGTTCTGTGCAGAGTCGAAATAGATCATGTATTTCTCTTCAATTGTCGGGCAGGACTCGCAGAATATAGGAGTTTGGCATCTCTTATTATAGCTTAATTTCTTCACAGGAGTCAGGCCCAAGCAAGCTGCTTCGCAATGTTCTAATGAATCGTGGCGATTAAGTCCCTCGATCGTGCAACCTCCTTCAACTTTTTCAACGCATTTTCTGCTTCTCGCATCAAATACAACAATAACAAATCGCCTCGTACATAATCCAACTCCTTTGGCTGTATGGCGTTCGGCACAAACAACGTCTATTTAAAAACCAAAATAATTAAATTAAAAGCTTTGTTATTTCAAATAGAATTTTACCATAAGCCCGCACTGGCAACCAAAGAAAAAGATTTAAAAGAATAAAATAGAAAAGCTTCATTCTGATATCTTTCTGAAAATGCCTTCTTTTTTAGCATATTATATTTACCAAAATTCAACTAATTATTTGCAACGAATTAATTATAAACTGTAACCAAGTATAAATAAATTCCCATTTCAGTTTAGTTAGCTATGCATTAATGGAAATTTGTAGGAAAATTTGTATTTAAGGGCAGGAGCATTTTGTAACTCAGAGTCTTTTCGTTTTTTGTCAAACACAAGTCATAGCCAGTTTCACTCAGCCAGTGAATTCAGTACGTTGAACAGGTCTTGTCGTAAATTTGTCTGAATAAAATTTTATTTTAATATATTCTTGTGGTAAGTCAGTATCCAAGCTAAAATAGTAGGCTTTGATATTCTTTTAAAAGTTTTTTAGTAATCCAAAAGAAACAAAATCTGAAATTCACTTTGCGTTTGATTTTCAAGCTGAACACATCGAAACGAGTGAGCTCCATTTATAAGAAAGAATAAGAATAAAAGTGTTAAATTATATTGAGCTCAAATAAAGTTATCTCGGTAAGTGATTTCATATTCGATAAGGCGCAGATTAGTTAAATCTTTAATATCGAAAAATCATCACTGAATTTTACTCGAATATAAACGGACAACCCAGAGCTGTCGCCAGACAGTGTTGTAGCAATAAGTGCAAGACTTAGTTGTTATCGATAACGAACAGAAGTCATTCCTAATTTGCGAAGCAGTGAAAAGTGTTAAAAGTTTTGTCGCTTACGAAAGAAAAAATTAAAAGTTCTTATAATTTACTGTGCATAAAGTAAGAAATAATATTAATATTAATAAGCAGAAAGTGAGTAGAAAAACAGTGTTTTATCCAAATATATACTTGAAATTAAGCATTAGAAACAAATTCATTTAATGCACTTTAGGTCATTGGGCAGCCATTTTTTTTCCTTGGCAATTTGCCTTTAATTGAAATTGTGTAATTACTTTAGCTTAGACATAAAATAGGTGGCTAAAGATATCATTTCCTCGTTTATGTAAAACATAAAAAACTTGTGGCCGTGACTGCACACATTTTCCCCTCATACAACATTGTGAAATTCGCAATGATATCACGCAATTGAACATTCGAGATCTGCACCCAGCGCACACATACACACATTCATGCGCATTTTCAACAAAGAAATTACGTTTAACCGTGTGCATGTGTGTGTGCATTTGCGAGTGTGTATCCAAAGCCACCATCTTTCGTGCGTCATTCGAACAAAGGCTATCGATTTACCGTTCATCCGCATTTAAATTTAATTGGAAAGAGAAATTGATTTTTTTTTTCTTTTTTCTGCTTTTTCCAGAAGAATTATCCAAAATGCAGATCTTTGTGAAAACCTTGACTGGAAAAACCATCACCTTAGAGGTCGAGCCCAGCGATACCATTGAGAATGTTAAGGCGAAAATCCAAGACAAGGAGGGCATTCCCCCAGACCAGCAGCGTCTGATCTTCGCCGGCAAGCAGCTCGAGGATGGACGCACCCTTTCCGACTACAACATCCAAAAAGAGTCCACTCTTCACTTGGTTCTCCGTCTCCGTGGTGGCATGCAGATCTTCGTCAAGACCTTGACTGGAAAGACCATCACCCTGGAAGTGGAACCCAGCGATACCATTGAGAATGTTAAGGCCAAGATCCAGGATAAGGAGGGCATTCCCCCAGACCAGCAGCGTCTGATCTTCGCCGGCAAGCAGCTCGAGGATGGACGCACTTTGTCGGACTACAACATCCAGAAGGAGTCCACCCTTCACTTGGTACTCCGTCTCCGTGGTGGCATGCAGATCTTCGTCAAGACCTTGACTGGAAAGACCATCACCCTTGAGGTTGAACCCTCTGATACCATTGAGAATGTGAAGGCCAAGATTCAAGACAAGGAGGGCATTCCCCCAGACCAGCAGCGTCTGATCTTCGCCGGCAAGCAGCTGGAAGATGGACGCACTTTGTCCGACTACAACATCCAGAAGGAGTCCACCCTTCACTTGGTCCTTCGCCTTCGCGGAGGTTGCTAGACCTAAAAAATCTTTCAAGAACAAAAACAAAAAAACCTTACAATTCCTACACGCAGAAAAATAATTCCAGTTTAAAGGCTTTCCAGGTTAATTAGATCTAAACAGTTTGGAGAGGATTGCAAATTAATCAGCTAAAAATCGCAACTAAGGAAAATGACAAGACCGCTACACACGTAAAGAATTCAAAATTGCAAGTAAACTTTTTGGATCCAAACTACAAGGCAATAGGCGCATCGCTTCTGAATGGATATAAATTAATTTAATTGTAGTTTCTGGCTTGAGTTCAAAATTACGATTTTCGCTTCATTTAAATTCAAAATAAACAGTTCAAACGAGTTATTATGAACAAAATTAACAATTATTTTATTATGGGGCGTTTGGTTGGTATTTTTGAATTTGAATTTGGCGGGTCATATTTGGGGGCGATAACATTCTTGAAAACAGCTGTTTTGCTGCTGTGGCGCCGTTCGCGGTGAATGGCAAAAACAGGGAAATTTTAATGCTTCCCGTGTATTTTGGGCCATTTAAACAAAATACAGAAATTAAAATGGCGAAATTACTGCAGCGAGTTGAAGTTGCCCTGCGAAACTTTTACATATTCAACTCCGGCTTTTGCCAAAAGGAGGGCGAGGTAAGCCAGAGCAATCAAGACAAAGGAACGCCCATTAATTTGCTTTGTCCGCAGGAGTCCAAAAAAATTTTGTACTATCATCCGACGGACATCGAATTGAATACAAAAATCAAGGACGTAGGACTTATTGAGGCCATCATAGCGTTCACCAGGTAGACGGGAACATTTTTTCAGCTTTTTAAATGAAATTTATGATCCTTGTCCGCTTTAGAACTTTCAGCCCGGAAGCCGCTAAAGCCAACGACCAGCGAGCCCTCCACACCCAGAAAACCATCCAATTGTTCTGCCAGCCGGAGCCGGACTACTGGCTCGTCATGGTCCTCAGCGTGCCAAAGGAAGTCAAGTCCAAAAACGGCTCCGAGCAGGCCGAGTACAAAGGCACCGAGATCTGCGAGTCCATCTACCAGGCCCTCCTCCGCCAGTGCTACAACATGTACCGCTTCCGGAACGGCACGATGACCCAGCAGATGGCAGCCAGCGAATCCCCCGAGCAATTCGAAGAGCTGCGCCTAAAGTTCTGCGAGCAACTGCAAGAGTTTTACGACGATTACCTGGAGGGCCTCCAGGAGGTGGGAGCCTTCGATGTGATGGACATGCTGAATTCTATAAAATATCTGCCGCTGGACAAGGCGCTCTTTTTGCGGGCCCACAACTTCAGCAGCATGGTGAGCGCCACCTTTCCCGCCATCAAGGAGTGCATTATGCTCCACAACGACCAACTGGTCTGCAGCGGCAAACTCCACGTCGAGGACTTGTACAGCCTCCACGGCTACATAAGCCAGCGGGTGCTGGCGGGCGGCCAGCGACTCGAGAGCGGAGCATTTGTACAAAAGGACAGCGAGGATGCCGTGGCGCCCCTGCGGGTTTACCTGCTGCAGGAGGGCCAAGTGCGCCCGCATTTCCTGATTATCTACCGAGCCCTGAATGTGATCATGTGCCTGTTTACCGAGGGTGAGTGATGCCAAATTTCAAATGGAATCTTTAATTAATCTACTTCTCTTTTGTAGCTGAATCCTCGCCCCCGCCAGTGGCATCTTTCTATGAGGAACTGAATGCCTTTATGGGCCCCCAGTTGGTCTCTTTGGCCCGCGACATTGCCAGCGAAATAGCCGAGCAAAAGCTGCCGCCTCTGCTGCTGCCCAGCGAGGGCCCTTCCAACGGCAGCGGCGACAGCTCCCCCAAATATCTCTTCATCAATGAGCAGAGTTTGACCCACCACACGAACATCTTTCGGCATCCAAAATCCCCCGAACAGAGCATTCCACGCAATGTGATGAGCATCATAGCCGACCTGGCCAACCTGAAGCCAGACGACAGCGAATTCGGCTCCACGGAGGAGGTGCAGGTGAAGACCACGAACGACTTTTGGATAGTGAAGCGGCGCTGCAATTGGCGGCAGTATTATGTGATTCTGGCGAACAGCAAAGCGACTTTATTGGATGTGACGCAGGAAGCCAAGCGCATCTTTGAACAGGAGCTCACAGATGATGTATTCTTTGACAAATAAAGAGCAGGAGGAGGTAAATGAAGGGGGTCCTCCAGTTGTAGGGCCTGGGTCGTTGTAGGGTTTGCCGGCGCCAACAGAATCTACAACAGACTCGGGGCGGTGGTTTTCAAGCTATCACTGTGGAGGAGCTGGTGGTGGTGCCATCGCTGGCGTCGGCATAGACGCTGGCCGAGGAGGCCGTGCTGGTGGTGGCGGCGGCTCCGTTGTGGGCCTTGGTCAGCTTGACCACGTAGATGCGGCGGTTGGACATGCAGATGCTGTAGCTGTGCTGGTCGTAGTCGATGGTAATGCGCTCGCAGCTGCTCTTGGGCATGAAGTTCTCGTCGATGCTGTGGAGACAAAGGAAATTTTCAGTTTATGGGCGTTGAGAAAAATTCGTTTACCTCTCGGTGAGCTGGAGTAGACCTAGGATGACGTTGGCGCTGCGCTCGTCGTTTTTCAGGTCCCCGCCGGACTCGATAACGGCCCCGTCGTCTTTGAGTACCAAATAGCCAATTTGATTGGGGCTTAAAGACTTTTCCATTTTACTTTTTTCAAAAATCTCCCAATAACAAAACAAAAACTAACCATTCACAGCGCAATGTGAGGAGTTCACAGCGAACTTAAACTACCGCAAATTAAAACCGCTTAGTAAAAGTAAAATTTAAAGAATTTCTGTATTAATAATTAAAATCAGCATATAAACAATTACAGAAAAACGTTTTTTAAAATAATAAAATAATAATTGCCACACCTGCCTGTCATGTGGCAACACTGGTCATGCGGCAATTTCTGTATACTTGGCAGTGTTAAGTTGGCAGCTCTGCTCATTTTGTAAAGTGTTAAATGCCGTGCGGATCGTGAAAAGTTACAAGCGCTACGTGAAATAAAAAAAACACACAATAAAATCTGCAATAACTGAAAAAATTTAAAGTGATACAATTGTAACATAACAAAGTGTAAGTTGCATATAAAATTTTAGCCTTATCTATGTTTTAAATAGCGTAAATTCTCGCTCAAAAACTAGCGTTAGTGGGTGAAAATTTCTTTTTTTCGGGTCAACGCCACACCCTCGCATGAATACACACAAATGAAATCCAATTAAAAAATAGAAATGGTGGAAGAAACTCTCCAGCTAATTCTAACTAAATGAAGAACTAAATATTTAACAAATTTGAATGATATTCTTCAGTATTTCTGGCAACCGAGGACTTTTTAGTAGCAGCTTTAAATTTTCTCTACCTCTGCATGTGAAAAATATCTTGTAGCTCCAATTGGCCTGTGTGTGTGTGTGAGTGTTTGTGTACGTCATCGGGTGGTGGATGCGGCAACTCCATATTTTGCCCGAGAGAAAGCAAGAAAGAGACAGAGAGAGAGCGTAAGGCCTGGTTTGATTTTTCTGTTGGAGGGGAAATTATAAATAGAATCTATTTCACAAACTCTGTTTGGCTTGGACCTTTGGCCCACTTGTCTGTGTGTCCGTGTTAAGCGGTCATTTCTCATAATTTAAAACAGCGCGCAATTACGTCATCCCGCTATTTCTGATAGGCACTTCAATTAATGTAGCCCCGATGGGGTGTGTGCCAAACTGTGTGAGTGCGAAAGAGAGCGCCCACCACGCATTCCAAACATTCAGACCACCGCTCTCTCATTTGCTGCTCTCTCAGGCCGACAGCCTCGCTCTCTCTGGCTTTTGTCTCAGTGTTGGTAAAGACGAGCCATAAACAGTTAAATTGCCTTCTGTGTGTGTGGGTCTGGTTGGATTTGTATGGCTGCCTAGAAACCCGGGCCTAGGTTATTTTGTTTTTCAATTTCCAACCGTCTGGGTTAGGGGGGCGGGGGGGAATCTTTTGCCTTGAGTCGCGTGATTCTATTTACCAATGTTTCCTGTGTGGTTTGTTTGTTTGTCGGCCGATCGACTCACCGCTCTGCTCCCCTTCCCCTTTGACCTTTCGATGATGTCACCCGGCCAATTGAAGTAGTTTGTTTAGTTGTCTTTTTTCCCCCACCCCCGCTCCAATTAGAGCATTGAAATTCGGGCGTAGGATCCCTGATTTGTGTATTTTTGTGTGTAAGCCTAATCAGTCATTTATTTTGTATACTGTGTGTATTTTTGGTGACGTCATTGTTTATTTGAATCTTAACTATCGAAATCCGTAGTGCCTTCGAAACGACGAACAAATCGCTGTAAAAAAGTTATCGAAAGTTTTCTTTAGCGATTTTTATCTACGTGTTTGTATGTATAAATGTGTGTGCGTGTGTGTAACGCCAGTGACGTCACAACTAGTGAAAAAATCAACAAATCAACAAAACGCAAGACCATTTTTCGAGCCTACCAAGAACCATTTCCTTCTCTCATCTTCCGTTGCAGGACACGCAAACGGTTACAGATCGATAGAAAATTCGATAACACAGAAATGTAAAAGAGAGAGAGAGAAGGAAATGGCGAACAAAGAGGAACAGTTACTCAACCAGCTGCTCACGATCCTGGACTGCGTGACGCGCCCCCAGCAGCAGGCCAAGCTGCTGGCCCATTTCAAAAAGTCCTCTGGCTGCACTGTCGAGGACTTTGCCATCTACTTCCTGGCCAGCCTGCGGCAAAACACCGATCACTTCTTCCGCTTCAGCGAGAGCGACACCCCCAAGTGCCTGACGCCCGTGCGGCAGGCCAAGCCAGCGGCCCCGCCCAGTCCGCCGCCCCCAGATCCCAATGAATCTCACCACCTGTCCACGCCTTCCTCGTCCTTCAACCAGAGCAATGCCTCGACGCCGGCCCGCTCCTCCCGGCGCTCCCTCAGCCAATTCTGCAGCACGCCCCAAAGCAACGAACGCTCGGCCCGGAGCACCGGCGGCGCCGCTAGCTTCTGCCTGGGCGACTACTTGGTCAACACGCCCACTCAGTCCCAGCGATCGCGGAAGAAGCCCACCACGCCGCAGGATCAGTCGGCCGGCCGGCCCAAGCGGCGGGTCTTGCCCATGACCATCAGCCGGAATGTGTCGGGCGAAGGATCCCAGCCGCTGGGCACAGGGACCAGCTCGTTTAGCCAGGACAACAACCTGTGGCGTTTGTCGCAGAGCGCGGAGCTGGTGGACCGCAGCCAGGGCGCCGCCCTGGAGCTGGAGGCCCGCAAGACGCTGATGCTGCGCCAGCAGGAGCTCAAGAATGAGGCGGCCGTGGCCAGCGCCCCGGATCGCCGCCAGAGCGCCCACGAGGAGGAGATCACGGAGGTGGCTTCGGCTTTGGACTGCCTGACCCTCGAGGATGTGGGCAATGCCAAGCAACTGGAGCTGCTGGCGGCCGTCTATGGCCAACTAATTGAGCTGAACTTGGTGCCCAATGTGCTGGGGGAATTGTCCTTTGCCCTGCAGCTGCTCAATGTGAGGGAGGTGAGCCCGCCTTCTTCAGAGGCCGAGAGTCCTTTGTCCTCACTGAACGAGGCCAAAAGCTGCGTGTTTTTTGCGGTGAAAGTCCTGGACCACCAGAGATCACTGCTCTTGCATTTGGACAGAAAGTCCTTGGTGATTCTGCTGCAAAACGAAAGGCTCGCCCTGCTGCCCAAGATCCTGCACGAGGAATTGGAGCTTAGCTGCCAGCGCAAGTCCCTGCAAGGCTGCGGGGATTCATCTTCCACGCTGGCCGGCGACTCCAAGCAGAATGTGTACTACCAGCAGGACAAGGACTCCCGGGACAACTTCCCCTCCCAGAGCGAGTTCAGCGCCTTCAAAACCCAGCGGGATCTTTTCTACAAATCCTTCAAGCACTGGGAGCTGAATCACCTGAATCGCGTGTTCACCTTCACCTGCGAGGTGACCCCCAAGATCAAGGACATCTTCCGGCAGTCGGAGCATCCCATCAACATGGCCCACTTCGCCAAGCTTTTTGTGAGCCAACTGCTGATCTCGGCTAGTGAGGCGGCCGAGTCGCCCGAGGAGCTGGGCCTGAAATTGGATCAACTGCGGCTCAATCGCCTGGCCCAGCGCCTGGTCACCAGCAGCTCCAGCGTCGAGGATCAGTTCCCGCGCCTGCAGGCCTTTTTCCGGGACTTCATCAACGAGTGCGGCTCGCTGGCTTTTCTAGTTCACCTCAAGCTGGAGCTCTTTGCCCAGCTGCTGCGCCTGAACGACTCCAACTTCGAGTTGGTGCCGCTGGCAGCTGCGGCTGTGGATCTCGAGGAAGTCGAGTCCAACCGCCAGGCCAGCCAGGGTCCTTTCATAGTCCGCTCCGCTGTTCTCTCCTCCATGATGGTCCTGGCCAAGTTCCTGGGCTTTGTCACGGCCCTGCCCTTCAAGCCTTTGTCCACGGTGAGCTCCCCGGCCACCCACGTGGACGCCCAGCAGCTCCAACTCCGCAGCCACTTCCTGCCGGACTTTGACCTGCGCCTGCTCCTCGAGCGCTCTTTAGTCCAAGGCAAGCTGCTGATCACTTTGCCTTGGCTTGTGCAGTACTTGATTATGCTGGACCTGATCACCCTGCAGCTGGCCAACAAGAGCGCCACCCTGGAGCTGCTCTATGACCTCTACCTGGAGACGGGCCACCAGCAGCAGCCGCTCCAGCCGGAGGTGGGCCTGCTCATACGCAGCTGCATAGGCTGGCTGCTGGAGGCCCAGCCGCCGCTGGCCACCAACTACTACAGCTACCGGGCCCAGCTGGCCGCCCAGTCGTCCTCGGTTGTGCGGCAGAGCCTGGCCAGCTTGAGCCTGGGCAGCAAGTCGCCGCAGCAGCGCCAGCGGGCAGAAGCGGAGGCCGCAGCCGTGGAGAATCTGCTGCAGGTGGCCTGCCCGTTTCTGGCGGAGTTCCGCGTGGCCATCACCCCGCTGAGGCAGGGCCAGAGCGCCTCCCGCAGCGGGCGCTTCCGCTACATCACCACGCGGCTGGAGCAGTTCAGCTCGCCGGCTGCCAGCAGCGAGCCCCCGGCCGAGACGGCCCACCTCAGCCTGGCGGAGCAGCAGCAGAGGAAACTCAACGAAGCCTTTTTGCAGGCCCAAAATGCCTCGATGCGGCGGCTGCTGGAGTTTGTGATTGAGAGGAGCTTCAAGTGCGTGGTGAAGGATGCCCAGCAGAGGATTTTGTTGCCCTCGAAGGCCGAGGCCGATGCCCAGGTGAATGCCATCACCTCGTCCGTGCAGAAGAATGTGTTCTGGGAGGTCCAAACGATCTACGCCCGGGCCTGCGCCAAGGCCTGCCAGGACTGGCAGGAGCAGGTGCCCCAGATGCTGGAGCAGCGCATCCAGCAGTCCCTGGAGGCTCTGCTGCCCAGCAACACCAACTCCATAATGCGGGCCACCTACGCCCAACTGATCCGGAGCCGGGCCCAGCCGCAGCTGCAGCAGTGGCTCCAGGCCAGTGTCCTGCAGTCGAGCTTCTACTACAGCGACCTCCAGGAGGTGGCCACCAAGGTGTGCCGCATGAACAAGAAGGCGGCCGAGGCTGCAGCGTCCTCGGCCCCGCCCACCAATCCCACCAGCACGGAACTCTGCCTCACCAGCATCGACACCAATCGCCTGCTCTCCGATTTGCTTTATGACCTGCAGCATTGGCTGCACTGCTGCAGCCTAAGGGCGGATTATAAACAGGATCCCAGGGACCTACTGGAGATGCTGAGGGGCTGCCGGGAGGCCGTGCAGGAGCCGCAGTTGCCCACGGTCTTCTACCACTTCATGGGCGCCGGCCTGGTGAGGCTCTTCCAGGTGATGATCCGCCGCCAGCCGCACCTCCTGACGCCGGAGGCGATAGCCTTGGGCTGCGAGGTGTGGCGGGCCCCGCAGCTGCGCCAGTTGTCGGCCTTTACCTCGACGGATCCTAGCCAGAATCCTGGGATCTTTGATGCCCTGCTGACTGTTGGATTTATCCAGGAACTGAGCTGCATTCCCATGGCCTTTGGGCTGCTGCAGCGGCTGCTCCAGGCCATGCTGGAGGCTGGCGTAGTGCAGCTGGATTTGCTCAATGAATTGTTTATGCCGCTTTTCAAGGAGAGCTGGTCGCCGGTTATCTGGGCCTCGCTGTCTCAGCTGCTGCAGAACCTGTCGGAGTGTAGGAATGCTGGCGGGGATTCGCTGGCCACGGATCCGAACGAGGACAGCAATGCCGAGGACGAGGCCAAGTCGCATTTGTTTATGGAAGTTCTCGCCGATCTTTCCCGTGATCTAGAGTTTTAAGTAAATGTTCTCATTGTTCTTTTTCATGTTTGAAGTTTTTTTTAGAGCTCCCCCCTCCCCAAGCATGAATAAACCGCTATTTTTGCCTCGGAATGTAAAAGGAAAACTTTTCAACCTGTGAAGAATTTTATTTTGTTGATAAGATAAAAAGCCGCTAATCAGTCGTCGGATAATTGACGGCCTGCGTCATCGTCATTGACATAACGGTGGTTGTGGTGGTGGCGGTTAGCGGTTGGGTGGTTGGCAGTTTTAACGCCACCGGCAATGGGCAAGGTTGTTCAGCCCGCAAAACGTACGTGTGATCGAACCAGGGTTACCGGATTGCAGAAAATCGCGAAATCGGACAGAGTTTTGCATAATTCGTAGTTAATTTTTGGCCGATAAAAAAATTTAAATTTTAGAATTAGGAAAATCGCTTAAATTAAGGCTTTACATATTTTCAATTTTTTTTCTGTTGATTATTTTAATTATAACGCTGCCTTCTGCCCTTCTAAGCCCGCTCGAAAAAAGCCAAAACCGCAGCACAGCTGACAACCCTGTTAGCGAATCGGCGTCTCCCGCCATTTAAAAAATTACTTTGGTTGGCGGAGGGCGGCCACTGGCGATTATATAATTCATTTGCCCGGCTCTCTTGGATTATCTCACTGATTTTGGATGCTTCCGTTCTTTTGTTGTCTTTGCAGTTGACCGAACACGCGAATTTGATTTGGAAGTAGCAGTATTAAACTAAAGTTAAGTCATCGACTTCAGCCCCGGGTGTGGAAAGGTGCGTCATCCCCACCTGAAAGTGGAGGGGGAAAGCAAAAACTAAAACATTTTATCATTGCAGCTTTACAAAACCAAACGAACGAACATTTTAAACGACCGCCGAGATAAGAACGCCATAAAGCCATGGAGAATTTCACACCCAAAGAGGTGAAGATCCTCGAGACCGTCGAGGATATCCAGGAGCGCCGTGAGCAGGTGCTCTCGCGCTACAATGAGTTCAAAATCGAAACACGCCAGAAGCGCGAGAAGCTCGAGGACTCGCGTCGCTTCCAGTACTTCAAGCGCGACGCAGACGAGCTCGAGTCCTGGATCCACGAGAAGCTGCAGGCCGCCAGCGAGGAGAGCTACCGCGATCCAACCAACCTCCAGGCCAAGATCCAGAAGCACCAAGCCTTCGAGGCCGAGGTCTCGGCCCATAGCAATGCCATCGTCTCCCTGGACAACACCGGCCAGGAGATGATCAACCAGCAGCACTTTGCCTCGGAGACCATCCAGCGGCGCCTGGACGAGCTCCACAAGCTGTGGGAGCTGCTGCTTAGTCGCCTGGCCGAGAAGGGCCTCAAGCTCCAGCAGGCCTTGGTCCTGGTGCAGTTCCTGCGCCAGTGCGAGGAGGTCATGTTTTGGATCAAGGACAAGGAGACCTTCGTCACGGCCGACGAGTTCGGCCAGGACCTCGAGCATGTCGAGGTCTTGCAGCGCAAGTTCGACGAGTTCCAAAAGGACATGGCCTCCCAGGAGTACCGCGTCACCGAGGTCAACCAGCTGGCCGACAAGCTGATCCAGGACGGCCACCCCGAGCGCGACACCATCACCAAGCGCAAGGAGGAGCTCAACGAGGCCTGGCAGCGCCTCAAGCAGCTGGCCATTGTGCGCCAGGAGAAGCTCTTCGGGGCCCACGAGATCCAGCGTTTCAATCGCGATGCCGACGAGACCGTGGCCTGGATTGCCGAGAAGGACGTGGTCCTCTCCTCCGACGACTACGGCCGCGACCTGGCCAGCGTCCAGGCCCTCCAGCGCAAGCACGAGGGCGTCGAGCGTGATTTGGCTGCCCTCGAGGACAAGGTGTCCACTTTGGGGGCCGAGGCCCAGCGCCTCTGCTCGATCCATGCCGACCACAGCGACCAGATCCGCGACAAGCAGGCCGAGATTGCCAACTACTGGCAGAGCCTGACGGCCAAGGCCCGCGAGCGCAAGCAGAAGCTGGACGAGTCCTACTACCTGCATCGGTTCCTGGCCGACTTCCGTGATTTGGTGTCCTGGATCAACGGCATGAAGGCCATCATCTCGGCCGACGAACTGGCCAAGGATGTGGCCGGGGCCGAGGCCCTGCTCGAGCGCCACCAGGAGCACAAGGGAGAGATCGATGCCCGCGAGGACAGCTTCAAGTTGACCACCGAGTCCGGCCAGAAGCTCCTGGAACGCGAGCACTATGCAGCTGCCGAGATCCAAGAGAAGCTGGGCGCCTTGGAGAACGACAAGAGCTCCTTGCTGTCGCTCTGGGAGGATCGCCGCATCCTCTACGAGCAGTGCATGGACCTGCAGCTGTTCTACCGCGACACCGAGCAGGCCGACACCTGGATGGCCAAGCAGGAGGCCTTCCTGGCCAACGAGGACCTGGGCGATTCCCTGGACTCTGTTGAAGCTTTGATCAAGAAGCACGAGGACTTCGAGAAGAGCCTGGCCGCCCAGGAGGAGAAGATCAAGGCTTTGGACATCTTTGCCACCAAGCTTATTGACGGCCAGCACTATGCGGCCGATGATGTGGCCCAGCGGCGGCAAATGCTGCTGGCCCGCCGCACGGCCCTCCAGGAGAAGTCGGCCCGCCGCCGCCTGCTCTTGGAGGACTCGAACCGCTACCAGCAATTCGAGCGCGACTGCGACGAGACCAAGGGCTGGATCAGCGAGAAGCTCAAGTTCGCCACCGACGACAGCTACCTGGACCCCACCAACCTGAACGGCAAGATGCAGAAGCACCAGAACTTCGAGCACGAATTGAACGCCAACAAGTCGCGCATCGAGGACATCACCAACGTGGGCACCGAGCTCATCGAGAAGAAGCACTACGCGGCCGACCAGATCAACACCCGCATGCAGGAGATCGTGGTCCTCTGGGAGACGCTCGTCCAGGCCTCGGACAAGAAGGGCTGCAAGCTCAACGAAGCCTGCCAGCAGCAGCAGTTCAATCGCACCATCGAGGACATTGAGCTCTGGCTCAGCGAGATCGAGGGCCAGCTGCTGTCCGAGGACCACGGCAAGGACTTGACCTCTGTACAAAACCTACAAAAGAAGCATGCCCTCCTGGAAGCCGACGTGATGGCCCACCAGGACCGCATCGAGAGCATTAAAGTGGCGGCCAACAAGTTCATCGAGTCAGGACACTTCGATGCCGACAACATCCGCAACAAGGAGGGCAACCTGTCGGCCCGCTACGCCGCCCTGGCCGCGCCCATGGGCGAGCGCAAGCAGCACCTGCTGGACTCGCTGCAGGTGCAGCAGCTGTTCCGCGACCTGGAGGACGAGGCGGCTTGGATCCGCGAGAAGGAGCCCATAGCCGCCTCGACCAACCGCGGACGGGACCTGATTGGTGTCCAGAATCTGATCAAGAAGCACCAGGCGGTCCTGGCCGAGATTAACAACCACGAGGCGCGTCTGCTGAATGTGATCAGCTCGGGCGAGAACATGCTGAAGGATCAGCCGTTTGCCAGCGACGACATACGCCAGCGGCTGGATGCCTTGCAGGAGCAGTGGAACACGCTGAAGGACCGCTCCAATCAGCGCAAGCAGGACCTGGACGACAGCCTCCAGGCCCACCAGTACTTTGCCGATGCCAACGAGGCCGAGTCCTGGATGCGCGAGAAGGAGCCCATTGCCACGGGCAGCGACTACGGCAAGGACGAGGACTCCTCCGAGGCCTTGCTGAAGAAGCACGAGGCCCTGGTCTCCGACCTGGAGGCCTTCGGCAACACCATCCAGGCCCTGCAGGAGCAGGCCAAGAACTGCCGCCAGCAGGAGACCCCCGTGGTCGACATCACCGGCAAGGAGTGCGTGGTGGCCCTCTACGACTACACGGAGAAGTCGCCGCGCGAGGTGTCCATGAAGAAGGGCGATGTCCTCACCTTGCTCAACTCCAACAACAAGGAGTGGTGGAAGGTGGAGGTCAACGACCGCCAGGGCTTCGTCCCTGCTGCCTACATCAAGAAGATCGAGGCGGGATTGAGCGCCTCCCAGCAGAATCTGGTGGACAACCATTCGATTGCCAAGCGGCAGAACCAGATCAACTCGCAGTACGACAACCTCCTGGCCTTGGCCCGGGAGCGCCAGAACAAGCTGAACGAGACGGTGAAGGCTTATGTCCTTGTGCGCGAGGCGGCCGACCTGGCCCAGTGGATACGCGACAAGGAGAACCACGCCCAGATTGCCGATGTGGTGGGCGAGGACCTGGAGGAGGTGGAGGTGCTGCAGAAGAAGTTCGACGACTTCAACGACGACCTGAAGGCCAATGAAGTGCGCCTGGCCAACATGAACGAGATTGCCGTGCAGCTGACCTCGCTGGGTCAAACGGAGGCTGCTCTGAAGATCCAAACCCAAATGCAGGACCTCAATGAGAAGTGGAACAATCTGCAGACTTTGACGGCCGAGAAGGCCAGCCAGTTGGGCTCGGCCCATGAGGTGCAGCGGTTCCATCGCGACATTGACGAGACCAAGGATTGGATTGCCGAGAAGGCCAACGCCTTGAACAACGATGACCTGGGCAAGGATCTGCGCAGCGTGCAGACCTTGCAGCGCAAGCACGAGGGCGTGGAGCGCGACCTGGCCGCCCTCAGGGACAAGATCCGCCAGCTGGACGAAACCGCCAATCGCCTGATGCAAACTCATCCCGACACCGCCGAGCAAACCTACGCCAAGCAGAAGGAAATCAATGAAATGTGGGATCAAATCATCACCAAGTCCACAGCCCGCAAGGAGAAGTTGCTGGATTCTTATGATTTGCAGCGCTTCCTGAGCGACTACCGGGATCTTTTGGCTTGGATTAATTCCATGATGAGCCTGGTGACCTCCGACGAGCTGGCCAATGATGTCACCGGGGCCGAGGCGCTAATCGAGCGGCATCAGGTGAGTCGAATTGTTATCAGTTCTTATCGGTTAATCGAAGTCTAACACGAATGCACTTGGCGTGTATCGATCTATCGGAATGTAACAGGAATGCATTTGGGCGGGCTTTTCAAAAAACGAAAACTAAATAATTTTGGTGGCTCATTTTTTCTTTGTACATTTTTTATAAATATTTTTGGTATGCGCGTGCGTGTGTGTGTTATTGTGAGCGTAAACATTTAAGCATTGCCGACTCTATTTATATATTTATATAAAAACATTTGTACATCTTCGTCCTCCCCAACATCTCGACAGGCACATCGTGCTGAAATTGAGTTCACCTTGGGTAGCACTGGTGCTCCCTCAGCAACATCACCAACCAGTGACGAGGTAGTTGTTCGTATTATCCTCATCAATCAGTGTGTGTGTTGTTTAAAAATAACGTGAGATCCTTACCAATCCGCTGTGTTTACGAAGCTTTCTTTGGCTGTGTTAATCCCCAACCAACGCTCTCATTTAATAACGGGAATTCATCTTGTAAATTGATTCCTTGTGCTCATCGGGGACTTCAATCATCCAACGCGCCTCTGGCTTTCGTCTTGTCGTTTGTGTTCCTTTTGCTCTTGACTAATCGACAGCATTTCTCATCAGACAACCACCACACACACAACACTCCACACACCCCCAGCAGTTTACTTCTTTGTTCTAACCCAGCGGTTAAATCAGAATAGCAAATCCAAAGACTAATCAAAGCTTTAATTTTGACAGGAACACCGCACGGAAATCGATGCCCGCGCTGGAACCTTCGGGGCCTTCGAGCAGTTCGGCAACGAGCTGCTGCAGGCCAACCACTACGCCTCGCCGGAGATCAAGGAGAAGATCGAGGACCTGGCCAAGGCCCGCGAGGACCTCGAGAAGGCCTGGACCGAGCGCCGCCTGCAGCTCGAGCAGAATCTCGATTTGCAGCTGTACATGCGCGACTGCGAGCTGGCCGAGTCCTGGATGTCGGCCCGCGAGGCCTTCCTCAATGCCGAGGAGGACGACAAGGGCGGCAATGTGGAGGCCTTGATCAAGAAGCACGAGGACTTCGACAAGGCCATCAACGGGCATGAGCAGAAGATTGCCGCCTTGCAAACGGTGGCCGATCAGTTGATTGCCCAGAATCATTACGCCTCCAACCTGGTGGACGACAAGCGCAAGCAGGTGCTGGAGCGCTGGCGCCACCTCAAGGAGGGGCTGATCGAGAAGCGCTCGCGCCTGGGCGACGAGCAGACGCTGCAGCAGTTCTCGCGCGATGCCGACGAGATCGAGAACTGGATAGCCGAGAAGCTGCAGCTGGCCACCGAGGAGAGCTACAAGGACCCGGCGAACATCCAATCGAAGCACCAGAAGCACCAGGCCTTCGAGGCCGAGCTGGCGGCCAATGCCGACAGGATTCAAAGCGTGCTGGCCATGGGCGGTAATTTGATTGACAAGAAGCAGTGCAGCGGCTCGGAGGATGCCGTGCAGAAGCGGCTGACCCAGATCGCTGATCAGTGGGAATATTTGACCCATAAGACGACGGAGAAGTCGCTGAAGCTTAAGGAGGCCAATAAGCAGCGTACGTATATCGCTGCTGTCAAGGATTTGGACTTCTGGTTGGGCGAGGTCGAGAGTCTGTTGACCACTGAGGATTCTGGTAAGGATTTGGCGTCTGTCCAAAACCTCATGAAGAAGCATCAGTTGGTCGAAGCGGATATCGTGGCGCACGAAGACCGCATCAAGGACATGAACAACCAGGCCGATTCCTTGGTCGAGAGCGGTCAATTCGATACTGCTGGCATCCAGGAGAAGCGCCAGAGCATCAACGAGCGCTACGAGCGCATCTGCAACTTGGCTGCCCACCGCCAGGCCCGCCTCAACGAGGCCCTCACGCTCCATCAATTCTTCCGCGACATAGCCGACGAGGAGAGCTGGATCAAGGAGAAGAAGCTCCTCGTGGGCTCGGACGACTACGGCCGCGATCTTACCGGCGTCCAGAACCTCAAGAAGAAGCATAAGCGTCTGGAGGCCGAGCTGGCCTCCCATGAGCCGGCCATCCAGGCCGTCCAGGAGGCCGGCGAGAAGCTCATGGATGTCTCGAACTTGGGCGTGCCCGAAATCGAGCAGCGCCTCAAGGCCCTCAACCAGGCCTGGGCCGAGCTCAAGAATCTGGCAGCCACCCGTGGCCAGAAGCTGGACGAGTCGCTGACCTACCAGCAGTTCCTGGCCCAGGTCGAGGAGGAGGAGGCCTGGATCACCGAGAAGCAGCAGCTGCTCTCCGTCGAGGACTACGGCGACTCCATGGCCGCCGTCCAGGGTCTGCTCAAGAAGCACGATGCCTTCGAGACCGACTTCGCGGCCCACAAGGACCGCTGCTCGCTGATCTGCGAGCAGGGCAGCGACCTGGTCGAGGCCAAGAATCACCACGGCGAGTCGATTGCCCAGCGCTGCCAGCAGCTGCGCAACAAGCTGGACAACCTGAACGCCCTGGCTGCCCGCCGCAAGGGCGCCTTGCTGGACAACTCAGCCTACTTGCAGTTCATGTGGAAGGCCGATGTGGTGGAGAGCTGGATTGACGACAAGGAGAACTACGTGCGCTCCGATGAATACGGACGGGATTTGTCCACTGTGCAAACGCTGTTGACCAAGCAGGAGACATTCGATGCGGGTGAGTGGGGAGAAGGATTTTTGAGGATGCTGGAGATTAATGAAATTTGTGTGTTTAGGTCTCAATGCTTTTGAACAGGAGGGAATCCATAATATTACCGGATTGAAGGATCAACTGATCAATGCGAATCATGCCCAGTCGCCGGCTATTTTGAAGCGTCACGGCGATGTGATTGCCCGCTGGCAGAAGCTGCGCGATGCCTCGGACACGCGCAAGCAGCGTTTGCTGGCCATGCAGGAGCAGTTCCGCCAAATCGAGGAACTCTACTTGACATTTGCTAAGAAAGCTTCGGCCTTTAATTCTTGGTTCGAAAATGCCGAAGAAGATCTCACTGATCCTGTTCGCTGCAATTCGATCGAAGAAATACGCGCCTTGCGCGACGCCCACGCCCAATTCCAGGCGTCCCTCTCATCGGCCGAAGCTGACTTCAAGGCATTGGCAGCACTCGACCAGAAGATCAAGAGCTTTAATGTTGGACCCAATCCATACACCTGGTTCACCATGGAAGCTCTTGAGGAGACCTGGCGTAATCTGCAAAAGATCATAGAGGAACGCGATGGCGAACTTGCCAAAGAGGCCAAGCGCCAAGAAGAAAACGACAAATTGCGCAAAGAGTTTGCCAAGCATGCCAATCTTTTCCATCAATGGTTAACCGAGACAAGGTAAGTGGTCGTTCGGTAGTTGTAGTTTTTTGCAGGATGCTACAAAAAAACAAAAAAACATTTCACAAACTTCATTTCCAAAAACAACTCTTGTGGTCTCAACCGATAACAAATAATAATCGTTGCATTTCTTCGATGACTAACCAGGGCCAGCGGCCGATGATCGATTTGGTTATCGGTCTTTGGCGCGCTTCCGAACAAATTTGAAATCAAACCAAACTCAAATGAAATGTTCAATTCTATTTCTAGATATTATATGCTGGGTTATAATCGTCAAGGGTAATTGAGAAAAGCTCGCCAGGCTCTCTTATTTTTTGTGTTAATTTTGTTGTGATTTTCGTTTGGGGTTTTCCGGCCCCCGTTAATTTTGAAAGAGCTAAAAAAAATAACAAGCTGCGTTGCCTCTCGACTAACCCCAAGCAACTGAGCTTTCTTATAATTTTGTGTGTGCGACGCGAGCTTTGTAAATACCAAATGGAGTCTAAGGAAACTCCAAGATTTTTATAGTCCTAGTTTAGTTTTTTCTTAGCTGCAAACAGCCAACAAAAAGAATCTTTGAATTTCTTATTTTTCAATTCAAAATCTCTCGCAATCGAGCATGTGAAAGAAAAGTAGCGAAAATAGAAATTTCCTTATATTTTCTCTTTATTTAAGTAGCTGCGTTTTCCTTATTTCCACGCTTCACTAGCCTAGTCAAAATCTGCTCTCAATTATCTTATTATCGTCCTTTTTCTTTTTGCCAATCCGCCCGCGCCAATCGAGTCAATTTAAACACTTTGTAAATATCAAACATGGGAAATAATTTAGTTATGAGCCCAATTCAAATTAAATACCGTTTATCTAAATCGTTCCGCTGCCAGTAACAGACCTCTAACAAGATTTGCTTTTCTTATGCATCGAGAAAAAGAATTAAATTCATTGTAATGTAAAAATGGAGAAAATAATCGATTTCCTGCCGCTTTCTGTGCCTTACTAATACCGTTATTTTTTACAATCATTCTCACGATTCGGGCAATTCGCTTAACAGGACCTCGATGATGGAAGGCTCTGGTTCTTTGGAACAGCAACTGGAGGCTCTTCGCGTCAAGGCCACTGAGGTGCGCGCCCGCCGCGTCGACCTGAAGAAGATTGAAGAACTCGGCGCCCTCCTCGAGGAGCATTTGATCCTGGACAACCGCTACACCGAACACTCGACCGTCGGACTGGCCCAGCAATGGGACCAACTTGACCAGCTCTCCATGCGCATGCAGCACAACTTGGAGCAGCAGATCCAGGCGCGCAACCACTCGGGCGTATCGGAGGACTCGCTGAAGGAGTTCTCAATGATGTTCAAGCACTTCGACAAGGACAAGAGCGGCAAGCTGAACCATCAAGAATTCAAATCCTGCCTGCGCGCCCTGGGCTACGACCTGCCGATGGTCGAGGAGGGCCAGCCGGATCCAGAATTCGAGGCCATACTCGATGTGGTCGATCCCAACCGCGACGGCTATGTCTCCCTGCAGGAATACATTGCGTTCATGATATCCAAGGAAACCGAAAACGTGCAATCCTACGAGGAAATCGAGAACGCCTTCCGCGCCATCACTGCCGCCGACCGCCCCTACGTCACCAAGGAAGAGCTTTATTGCGTAAGTTCCTCGAGAAATTTGAACAGCTTACAGAATTTTAACTTTGATTTTATGGCCTGCAGAACCTCACCAAGGACATGGCGGACTATTGTGTGCAGCGCATGAAACCTTATTCGGAACCCCGCTCTGGCCAGCCCATCAAGGACGCTTTAGATTATATCGACTTTACGCGAACGTTGTTTCAAAATTAGAGTGCCGACTGCGAGCATTTGAACTTCTGTTATGGCGCCAGAGAAAATGTCTTACAATTATATTTCTATAAATTAAAGAAAAGCAAATCCCGAAATCACATAAATATATATTTACACAATTATTTTCGTATAATTTTAGAGAATAAGTCCGAAAGTTGTATGCTTATTTAAGGATTCAATGCCACCACCAACATAAGAAAATCTACAGCAATCACAATTTCAAATATTTATTAAATAGCTTAACGATTTTACGCATTTATTTTGTCCACCCCCCAAATGTTTAAAAGGTATCTTAAATTTTGACAAATCTCGGCAACTATTTAAACAATATATCTCCAAAGTATTGAACGTAATCTACAAATTGATAAAGCTTTGCTTCCAGTAAATAGAAAATTATATAAACGAAATTTTCCGATAATTGTTCAATGTTGGTAGAAATATTTAAGATACAATTTATACAAACAGTCCGTTTCTTATGTTATATCCAGCCAGTTTCTATATAAACCCGAATCCAAAGTAGCAAGAACAAAATTTAAATGCTAATCAAGTTTTATATAAAACGCAAACGCAATAAAAACTTTTGTCTATGTATTGAGCATAAAGCAAGCAAATAAATAAATCGCTGCATGTCGAAAAGTTAAAGTAAACAAAATTTCAAATCTTCCCGCGCAACAGTATTGCCACCCACCGCGATGTATTCAGCTCGGATTTGGTAAGGCAACAAATTAAATTTCTTTATAAAGAAAATTTATTAAACAAAAGTACACAAAAAACAGGAGAGGGCTTAATTAATCTACAGCAAAAACTTGTTTACGCTCTCCACATACGACGAGTTATTTTTTAGCTTTCCATTCAACGCCTCCTTGGGCAGCCACTCGAATTTCAGGGACGGCTTCTCGGTGCTGTCCACTTGGCCGCCGCGCAAGGAGGCCCGGTAGAAAAAGATCTTCGCTCCCACACTCTCGGCTCGCTGGTTGCTGGGGTATTTGTACTTGTGGAAGCCGACGGGAGCATTGCCGTAGAACAGCACATCCAAGGCAGTGCCACAGTGTTCCCGGAGCACGCGCTCGGCTGTTTGCCGCATCGTCTCGCCCTCCTGGCGCAGGCCTTGGGGCAGCAGAAAGTGCTGCTGTTGGCCCAGTTTCTGTTGCACCAAAAGATAGAGAGTGTCCTCCAGGCATCGGTCAATGGAGGTAACTTTGTTGGCTGTGTCGTCTGGAGTGATGCGAGGAGCCTTTTCGAATCTTTTCAGCTCCTCTGTGTAGGCGTCTTTGAGATCCTGGGCAGTTTGCTTGGCCGCTGATTCATCGAGATCCACCTGCTGTTTGCCTTGCTTAATTAGCTCGGCTTGGATCAAATCTCGTTCGTGCTTTAGTTCATGGTCCGATTTAAGACTGTTTTCGTACTCAGTGCGCCACAGGAGCTCCTGGAACTCGCGCTCTAGAGGATTTAAGGTCTTCGAAACAACCGGCAGCCGTTCGACCAGAACTCCAGCGTACAGATCCCATTTCTCCTTGCCGGCAGCTGCGGTTGATGTAGAACTCTGTCTCCTCAACTGCTGGCTTCCAATTTGAGTCAAACGACGCAGCATAATGCTTTTTTAATTGAATTCCGGTAGAAATTAGAAAAAATTCACGTTTAGCCGATTACATGAGCAGCCTGCCAGCTGATTTCACGGTTGTAGCTAGAAGAAACTATCGAAAATCGATTGTGAGAAAGAAAACGTATAACATTGTGCCATCTCTAATCCGCCCGTGTCATCTCTAGCCAAATAAAAACAAGAGCAAGCAAAAGAATTTGCCGCTTAAGAAATTGAAAGACGAAAGAAAAATGTCCGGCCTGGAATCTTATATTAACCACACAGTGTCTATTATTACGGCTGACGGACGTAACTTCATTGGAACACTCAAGGGCTTCGACCAGACCATAAACATCATCATCGACGAGTGCCATGAACGCGTCTTCTCCACCACCGCGGGCATCGAGCAAATCGTCCTGGGCCTGCACATCATCCGCGGCGACAACATAGCTGTCATTGGACTGATCGACGAGAGCATAGACTCCCGCTTGGACTTGCCAAACATTCGTGGAGAGCCGCTCGGCCCCGTCGTCCACTGATGCAGTAGAATAAACCTAAATTTGTAACACAGTAAATTCGAAAATTTATCTTATTTATTAAGCTCTTTATTCAGCCTCCACGCTAAAACTGACTTCCCGGCAGTCCAGAGTGTTCAGATCCACCACAGCCACGCTCTGCGTCTTGCTAAAGCTCGGCACGCACACCAGACGCGTGCGTTTCTCCTCCGGCCCGAGATGCAAGTCAGTTTCGAATTTCTCGCAGTTGCCGGTGAAGTAAACATGCGGGCACTCCTTCAATATAAAAGGATCACTGTCCAAAAAGGGATAGCAGGCCAGCATGTCGGGTGCTGTGGGCGCCAAGTGGCCCCAGGTCAGCGTGCAGCGCAGAGCCTCGAGGGAAGAATCCAGGGAAGTGCTTCGCAGTAGATCTCCCACATTCTGGCCGGAGCAGCCCACCACGAGGGCGTCTTCCAGCCGACAGGAGTACGGGTTGGGCACCGACTGAAACGAAGCCAGCTGGGCGGCCTGGGGGAACATGCACTTGTGGAACGGCTGCTGGGGCAGCATGAAGTTGGCCGGATCATAGGCCCCGGGCATCACGTCCACGTGCAGCGCCTTGGCCCAGGAGGCAAACCAGCTGTCTAGCTGATTAACAGCCTGCACGGTTTCGTTGGCATTGGCCTGGTTGCGGGCCACCTGGAGCGTGGGCACGTGGGCCACATCGCTGGTCCGCACGGAGTTGCCGGCCACAATTAAACGCACCATGGACTTGGCCTCGTCAGCGTTGCCTAGGCTGCCGCTTAGCCAGTACTGGAACATGTTGAGGGCGTCGGTGAAGTTGTGGGCTTGCAGTTGATCCAGCCCAGAGACGAGGATGAGGAGACGGTCCTGCTTTTTGGGGCTAAGCGATTTTTGGGGTCCGCTTTCGTAGAACAGAAAGTCCTCCACGTCGAAGTGGCCTTCGTTGTCGGTGGAGCCAAGTATGGCGCAGGCCACGCCTGTCGCCATCAGTTGGACCTTCACTTTGTCGCCCTGCAGGCGAATCCGCTGCAGTTCGTCCACCAGCACAACGTTATCCTCGTTTTCGGAGTAGTTCTGGCGCTGCGGCTGCGGGGCCAACTGGTTCTTCTCGGAAATGTCACGCAAGATGCTCGGCTTGTGGGCCTGATGCTTGTAGATGGTTCCAATGACCACACAGGTCTCTGTGGCGTGCTCTCCGCGCAGCTCGCAGAGTTTCTTCACAGGATGCGAGCTCCATTTCTGCTGGACAAGCGGCGTCAGCAGGCGGGTCATCTCGGCCAGGCGGTGCAGGCAGAGATGCCAGTACTCCTTTTGATAGTCGAAGGATTTTAGTAGATAGCTGCTGCTCAGGTTTTCGTAAGGACACTCGGCACGCATAGTTTCGCTTTATTGTAAAAATTCTTAACAAATTCAGAAGAGATTTCGCGCCAATAAGTCAGCTGGGCCGATTAATCCGATAGTTTTTGTTCTCAGCAAAGAGCCACAGGCAGAAATTATCGGTTCACTTCACTTGTTCCGATTAAACAGATTGAAGTGTTAAATTATTGTTTTAAATATTTAACAACAGCCGTTAAAACACAATTACTTAAAGAAACTAGCATATTTTTGGTAAATTAAATCAGCAGATTCTCATACTCATGATGAGTACCCTGTACTCATCTTACATGTTCGCTCCATGAACTGAATCCATTTATCAAGGAACTGAATCCGCGAGTTCAGGCAAATTTTGCACTCGCGAGAAAAAAAAAGGAAAACAAAAATGTTGAAAGATTCGTGTGGGCTCTTTTAAAACCACAAATAAGAGAAGACAATCAGACATCGTCATGTAGCCACACAACCTGGGACAGTCCGACTCGCAGTGCGCAAACATTGCCAGCCAAAGATTTCCAAGCAAATGCCCATTGAAAGTGCGTATTGATTCTTTTCGTGTGCGAGTGTTGTTTATTTTTAACTACGTCGCAGTCGCAGGCACACACATTCAGCAACACCAACAACACACACAAAATGCTGCTGCCACAGTATTAGGCAATCAACTGCATCGCAAATCCCCCCCTCTGCGTGTTTGTCTCACATTCAATATCGATCGCCAGCGCCCGCAATGGGGGGCTCAGTGAGTCAAGTATTTCGCTCTGGCTCGGCCTTGCTTTCACATCGTGATGGCCACAAGGTGTCCAAGGCCACAGAGGAGAAGATCCAAACGCTTTTCGAGATACTGCGCGCCAACCCGAAGATCTCGCTGCAGACCCTGGAGAGTCTGCTGGTCCAGATCCCCAAGCACGAGAACATTTTGGTCATCCACGACGACTGTGGCTACAATATTTTGCAACGAAGCGTTGGACTCAATCACATCGATCTCACCAAGTGGCTGCTGCACCGCCACCGCCCAGACGTGAACCGGGCCCCCTGCTCCCTGCCCCTTCACATAGCCTGCCTCAAGGGCTACGAGGAGTGCGTGGAACTCCTGCTCCGCCATGGCGCTCGCATCGATGCCGACACCAGGATGTGTTTCCCCGGCTCCCATTCCCACAACTGCGAGGAGAGCGGCAAGTGGCATGGCAACAGCGCGGACGATGTGGTCCTCAACAGCAAGCTACAAAATGCGCTCTGCTATGCCATCGATGGGGATCAGTACAATGTCCTTAGTATTTTGACCCAGAAAATGGAGGAGCCCTGGATTCCCTTTCGCGCCAAGAAGCCTTTGCTGCACTTGGCCTGCGAGCGCGGCGCCTGGAATTGTGTTCAGCAGCTGGTGGTCACCCGCTCCGAGGAAATCAATCTCATCATGGATGAATACTATCCCATTCACCATGCCGTGCTCCACGACGGGCGGTTCTTGGAGCTGCTCATCCAGCACGGAGCCATCACCACTGTGCGCACCTGCACCCAGCAAATGACGCTGCTGCATGTGGTGATCTTCGCCGCCCGCAAGTCCGCCGAGGACACCCTGCAAACCCTGCGTATATTGTTGGAGCGCGGCTGCAAGGAGCTCATCAATGCCCCCGACTCCCTAGGCAACACCCCGCTGCATGCTTTGATTGTCCGCTACGCCCTGGAGGAGGCCCGCTATGGCTACGACAAGTGGAGCAAATGGGATGTGCTGCATTTGGTGCGCTTCCTGCTCCAAAACGGCGCCAAGACCTCCATCAACCAGGCCGGCAACAGCGCCATGGCCTGCGTGTTCCGCCACCTGCGCGACTGGGAGGTCTGCTACGAGCTCCTCAACATGCTCATCAAGGAGGATGGTAGGAAAAGCCACTGTCACTTCCCTCAAATCCTCGCTAAATGCTCTGTTTTTCCAGGGGATCCCAACATCGTGGGGCGCGATGGCTCAGTGCCCATTATGGTCCTGCTGGTGCCGCTGATCAACAAGGATCATCTCCACCATTTCACCCACTCCATGAAGGTGAGTAGCTCCGGTTTTTGTTTCTTTATTAAGTTTACTTTGATTCCAGGTTTGCTATTTGAACTGCATACGCATTTTGCTGCAACACGGCGCGAACCCGAATTGCTCGTATCGGGCGAATCTGAAGCCCTTGCATGTGCTGGTGTTCACGGTCAGCGAGAACTTCACCCTCAACTGTGATGCACAGAAAGGCACGAACTTTGACTTTATCAAGAACATTTTGCTGCTGCTGCTGCAGCACGGCCTGGACCTGGACTGCAACAAGACATATCAGCATATCCTGCAGGCTGTCATGGACATGGTGCAGAATGTGCGCACCTGCCGCGATATGGAGTGTATATACGAGCTGACGCTCACTTTGATCCAGTATGGAGCCGATCCGAATATTGTGCTGTGCAGCAAGACGACGCCGGGCATAGCGATATTCTCGAGCGAGATAGCCAGCTATGGGGAGGCGCTGGGCGGCGGGGGGGCTGCGGCCGCTTTGGGTGATTCGCAGTTTCGTAATTCGTTTCGCACAAATTCGCGTTATTTGCTTTTCTACTATATTATATTGATAACGAGGAAGGAATTTATACTCAACGATCCGCATTTGACGTTTACACGGATTATATACCTGTTCTTTTTGACTATGCAACACGAACCACTTTACAATTGCCTCAAGTCGCTGCACAATTTCTATGTAGCCCAAGTGCCGAGCAAGAAAACTGAACAATTAATTGCCTTGATCTCGACTTTGTATCGCAAGCCGCGCAGCTTGAAACAGTTGGCCAGGATCGCCATTTACGAGGCTCTGAATCGTAAGTTGGCCCAGAATGCCAACCGGTTGAACTTACCGGGCCCGCTTAAGGACTACATACTGCAATTCGAAAGATAATACTACTAATCGCCAGTTGTTGATATAGAACATTGAGTTGAACTTTTTAACGACCAATAAAAAGAAGAAGAAGAGAGAAATCCAATTATAATCAATCAATATTTCAAATCGGTCATATACCAATTAAGTATGTAGTTAATTATTAATTAATGAAAGGATATACAAAAATCACGCTTAAACGTACCTAACGGCATAGTTAATACACTTATATACTATATACAGATATATAAATATTTCGAAAAGAACATGTGCAATTTCTTTTATACGAAACTATTGTTGAAAATTCGCTCATTTACCGTTTGTCTTAAATACGCTGGAATTTGTATTTGTATTGTATATTATTGAGAACAAAAAATAACGAATTGTGCTAATATTTTCCCCGCAATTCCAAACAACCGCCCACCTTTTCCCGCCCATCCCATTTTTCATTCATTCTCTTAATTATCGATTGTTATCTCTGCATAAAAAAACTTATTGTTGTAACTTACCGATCGAATCGCGATAATCGACAACTTGTTCATTGTAAGCAAAATACAATATGGCTGGCCACACTGTCAGCAAACATACATTGATCGATACTTTTAATTTTTGTAGATACTGGCCAAATAATTGGGGAATTGGTTATATTTCAGCAACCAAGGATCTTTAGACAGGATCAGGACCTTGCATGAAATTCGTTAAATTTTTTAAATTATCGATCGAAGACGCCAACGAAAATAGAAAAGACTGCCTGACAACCCTGTCAGCAACGGTAAAAATTAGCAACTGCGTAGTTAGCAAATTTTTCGCATATTAAATGCAAATTGTAAAAAATCAGCAAGTAGTGGAGTTTATTAGCGTCAGCAATCATTAAAATGTGTCACCTGGCAAGGATCACAGGTGCAGCCCAGCGCGCGGGTGAGTTCGGCCATTTGCATCCATGCATTGCCCAAGGCGTCGGGCCATCGCCAGGGTGTTTAAATTTTCAAACAATTCCAATTGAAATATACAAACATGTCGCCTTAGCAACTAGACAGGCGATATTTTCAAACGAAAGTTCCTTAAACCGTCCCATGTTGGGTGTGACTCGTGCGTTTACATACTTGCCGGCGGCCCTGGCACCCCGGCGTCTTTATATTTTATTGGATTAAAGAATCACAGACCCCATCATGTTCAGCCGCAAGCTGGAGCGGATGCACCGCCCACCGGCGGACATCACCAAATACGACAACGAGCCCTACATGCAGAATCCCCTGCTCACCTTCCACATATCCGAGGTGCACGAGCGCCGCCACTACACCTTTCTCAAGCAGCGCGCGGCCGATGTGAAGGTAAAGATAGCAAAGACCCCCTGGCCCGCCGATCCGGACATTCGGCCGCTGCCGCAGTCCCACTATGTGGACAACTTGCGGCGCGAAGTGCGCAAGATTATTGTGCCGCGCATGCTGCGGCGCACGGAGCTGAAGATCCTAAGCTTTGCCTCCGACCGCCTCAAGCGCAAGTACCCGGACTTGGTCAGTGGCTACATGAAGGAAGTCCACGCGGAATACGACCGCCTGATGAAGATCTACAGCATGAAGAATATACTGATACGGCCAGAGTTCTCCGACGAGGATCCCTCGGAGTTCGAACTGCCACGCACAGACTTCCGCTTCAAGCTGCCCGGACGCACCCAAAACTACAAAACATATTTGGAAAACCGACGCAAGCTGGCCAAAAAGCTGCTCATCCTGCAGCTACCCATGCGGGTGATCCTCAACATCTCCGTGGCCGATCTGCCCGAACTGGCCTGCAACTTCGTCTTCGCCAGCTCCCTGGGCACCTCCCAGCAGCAGATGGGCCTGGGCGGCCGCGAGGTTCTCTCCCACAAATACTACCGCAAGTTCATACAGAACCAGCTGGACAAGGAGAACACCTTCCTGCGCTGGACCTGGTACGTCAAGATCGTGAGCGCCCTCAAAAGGCTGCTGAGGAAACGCGTGATGCCGAGCTTCCTGTGGAAGCGCGCCTGGATCGCCATGGAGGGCCTGATGAACCGCGAGGTGAACAACCTGAAAATGCGCACCTTCGAGGAAATGTTCCGCATATGCAGCAGCCCCAGGACCATGCCGGTTTTCCGCCTGGCCCTCGAGTACTCCGACGCCACCGGTGAGCTGGACATTCGCCCGAACATTTACAATATTCTGCGGGTTTTTGCCGAAATCGCCACGGAGATTTCCATGCTCGGCTACAAAATGGAAGCCCTGCAGGCCCAGGTAGACACCAGCGCCATGTACACCCAAACCAACGACTACCTCAAGATCGAAATGAACGACAATTACCTCAAGGAGGTGATCGACAAGGTCCAGCGCATCATCATCAAGACCTACAGCCAGGTCACCGAGTACATCGAATCCTATCGCACCAAATATCTGGCTCTCTACTCCTCGGACGTCCAAGTCGAGCTGAACGAGTTCCTCTCGAAGCCCCACAAGTTCGAGGAGTACTTCGCCCGGATCGACGTCTACTACGAGTTCATCAACAAGCTGCGCAGCGAGCCGGCCACGGACTACTTCGTGATGGCGGTGATCAACAACGAGCCGGCCATCAAAAGCCTGCGCAGCCTGGCCGAGAACCTCATATCCATTATCACCGAGAAGGTGGTCTTGGAGCACATAAAAGCCGAGGAGGAGATCTGCGAGGAGTTTGAGAAGATCAAGTTCCGTGCCCTGGAGATTCCCAGGTCCACGGAGGAGCTGCTGGAAAGCGCCGAGTACATGATCCATGTGAAGAAGGAGAAGATCTTCGAGCTGACCGATCGCATCCAATACTGCCTGCAGGTGGGCACGAATATAGTGGAGCTGACGGAGATGTCGAAGTACCACTTCGATTTGACCATCAAAACCATTAACTGGATCAAGGATATTAATGAGATCCAGGACTACAATGCCGCCCAGCAGGAGCACTACAAGTTCCTCTTCGAGGAGCACCTCCAGGAGGTGGTGAAGAAGCTCAACACCGACATCGAGGAGATGCTGCCCAAGCTGGCCATCATAGACGACATGAGCCGGCCGGAGAAGTTCCGCGACTGCTACATCACCCTCCAGAACTTCATAGACCAGCTGAAGACCTTCGACGACTACGTGGCCTGGATCAACAAGGAGGAGAAGCTCTTCAAGATCGCCCAGACCGAGTACCCCACGCTCGAGGTGATCAAGGGCTTTGTCTATCCCTTTGCCGAGCTTATGAAGTGGGTAATTTTTAAAGACACCAAAGATTCCTTAACTTAAGCTTTCCTTTAGGTCCTGCATAGACTGGCAGCGGTATTTGAATGTCTGGCACGACGGTCCTTTCGAGTATCTGGAGCCGAACTTTGTGGAGACCACCACCGACGATTACTTGAAAGAGTTCCAGAAGAACCAGAAGTACTACCGCGTCAAAATCAAACAGGACCTCATCGAGAATCCTGTGTGCAAGTTCAAGGTTCTCTATTTCAACCGCTTTGACCGTCAACTCCTCTAAATCCTTTATGTTTTCGTTTTAGGGTCAAACTGAAGACCCCGACCCCGAGAAGCATCCTGTCCCTCTGCGTCTCTGCACTTCCATGATCCAGTCTATCAAGGACTTCACCACGGGCGTCTTTATTGTGAACACCATGTGTAATCCTGCCCTGCGCAAGCGCCACTGGAAGGAAATGTCGGACATAGCCGGTTTCGATATAACCCCCGATGCAGGTACCACCTTGCGCAAGATCCTGAACGCCGGTTTGGACGATATCCTGGACCAGTTCGAGATCATCAGCATCAGCGCCAACAAGGAGCTGCAGCTCTGGAACAACCTGCAGGCCATGATCAAGGAATGGGAGAACAAGGTCTTTCCCACCGGACCCTACAAGGAGACCGGCGTGACCATCCTCTCCAGCCTGGACGACATCCAGGCTTTGCTGGATGACCACATCCTGAAGACCCTGGCCATGCGAGGATCCGCCTTCATGAAGCCCTGCGAGGAGGAAGTGCGCGCCTGGTACGAAAAGATCATGCGCGTCAACGAGACCCTCGACCAGTGGGGCAAAGTCCAGGCGAATTTCCTGTACCTGCTGCCCATCTTCTCGTCCAAGGACATCGTGGCCCAGATGCCCGAAGAGGGCCGCCTCTTCAGCATTGTCGAGCAGACCTTCACCCGCAACATGACTTTGGTGCTGCGCCAGCCGCTGGTCATGGAAACAGCCCCAGCTGCCGGGCTCTTGGAGTCCTTGCAAAAGGCCAACGAGCTGCTCGAGGACATTACCACGGGGGTAAGCAATTATCTGGAGAAGAAGCGTTTGTTCTTCCCCCGCTTCTTTTTCCTGGCCAACGACGAGATGCTCGAGATCCTGTCCGAGACCAAGGACCCTCTGCGCGTGCTGCCCCATCTGAGCAAGTGCTTCGAGGGCATCAACAGCCTGGAATTCGACCATGCCAAGAATGTCCTGGCCATGTACAGCAGCGACAAGGAGCGCATCGATTTCATCGACGAAGTCTCCACGGCTGCGGCCGGCGGCAGCGTCGAAAAGTGGCTCATCGGCGTGGAGGACGAAATGCTCAAGGCCGTGCGCAACGAGAACGAAAAGTCCTTCAACCACTACCCCAAAGTCAAGCGACCCGACTGGGTCCTTGTCTGGCCCCAGATGGTGGTCCTGGCCATTGGCCAGGTCTACTGGGCCTCCCGCGTCCACAACTGCCTGCGCCGCACCATCGGCGGCAACCAGACGGTGATCAACAACTTCTTCCAGGACCTCACGCGCGAGCTCAACGAGATCGTCACCCTGGTCCGCTCGCCCACCATCAGCAACCTCAACCGCATCACCATCAAGTCTCTGATTGTGATCGATGTCCATGCCAAGGACGTCACCGAGGAGCTCATACGCCTCAAGATCAGCAGCGAGTACGACTTCCAGTGGCTGGCCCAGATGCGCTACTACTGGGAGGACGGCAAGACCCTCGTCAGGATCATCAATGCCACTGTGCCCTTTGCCAATGAATACCTCGGGAATTCCGACCGCCTGGTGATCACCCCGCTGACCGATCGCTGCTACAGGACTCTGGTGGGAGCCTATCAGCTGCATTTGAATGGCGCCCCCGAGGGCCCGGCCGGGACAGGCAAGACCGAGACCACCAAGGATCTGGCCAAGGCCCTGGCCGTGCAGTGCAAGGTGTTCAACTGCTCGGATGGCCTGGACTACAAGGCCATGGGCAAGTTCTTCAAGGGCCTGGCCTCCTGCGGGGCCTGGGCCTGCTTCGACGAGTTCAACCGCATCGAGCTGGAGGTTTTGTCCGTGGTGGCCCAGCAGATCCTCCTCATTATCCAGGCCGTCCGGGCCAACGTCACCAAGTTCATGTTCGAGGGCACCGAACTCCTACTCAACCCGGCGGTCTACGTTTGCATCACCATGAATCCCGGCTATGCCGGGCGCTCTGAGCTGCCGGATAATCTGAAAGTCCTGTTCCGTTCGGTGGCCATGATGGTCCCTGACTATGCCATGATCGGCGAGATCTCCTTGTATTCCTATGGCTTTGTCAATGCCCGTAAGTTGGCCGTGAAGATCGTGACCACCTACCGGCTGTGCTCGGAGCAGTTGTCCAGCCAGAACCACTACGACTATGGCATGCGGGCGGTGAAGACGGTGCTGTCGGCCTGCGGCAACATCAAGAAGCAGTTCCCGGATGAGGTCGAGGATATCCTGCTGCTGCGCAGCCTCATTGACGTCAACCTGCCCAAGTTCCTGTCCTTCGACGTGCCCTTGTTCGAGGGCATCATCTCCGACATTTTCCCAGGCATCCAGCTGCCCTACATTGACTACACTTTGGTGGAGCAGGAGTTCAAGCGCGTGTGCAAGGAGGAGGTCCTCGAGGCAGCCCCCTCCTTCCTGGTCAAGGTGATCCAGACCTACGAGATGATTATTGTGCGGCATGGCTTCATGTTGGTGGGAGAGCCGCTGGCAGGGAAGAGCAAGACGCTGCAGGTCCTGGCCAAGGTGATGTCGGCGCTGAAGATCAAGGCTCCAGCCAAGAGCAACTACTTCCAGCATGTCCTGATGGGCATTATGAATCCCAAGTCCATCACCATGAACCAGCTGTACGGATCCTTCGATCCCATTTCCTATGAGTGGACCGACGGCCTCGTGGCCAAGATCTTTCGCGACTTTGCCATGACCCCCACGCCGGACCGCAAATGGGTGAGTGAAGGACTCAAGAAACCTTGAAGAAATCCTTAATATATTTGTGACTTACAGGTGATCTTCGATGGGCCCGTGGATGCCGTGTGGATCGAGAATATGAACACCGTTTTGGATGACAACAAGAAGCTTTGTTTGACCTCCGGCGAGGTGATCACCATGACCTTTGAGATGTCCATGATCTTCGAGGTTATGGACCTGGCCCAGGCCTCCCCGGCCACCGTCTCCCGCTGCGGCATGATCTACATGGAGCCCAGCACTCTGGGCTGGCGGGCCTTCGCCAACACCTGGATCAAGAAGGCCGACACCCGCTGGACTGGGGAAGAGGAGAACGTGGACTACATGATGGCCATGCTGGCCTGGCTGCTGCCGCCCTGCCAGACATTCGTGCGGCGCTACTGCAATCAGTATGTGAAGCCGGGCGAGTTCAACTGCCTGCTGACCACCTTCGACCTCATTGACATGCTGCTGGACGAGGCCATCGAGGAGAACCCCGAGGAGTACCAGAAATACATGCAGGCCTACATCCAGGCCGCCATGCTCTTCGCCTTGGTCTGGGGCGTGGGCGGGGTCCTGGACGCCCCCTCGCGCGAGAAGTTTGACACGTTTTTGCGACAGGTAAGCGCCAAGCATCCTTTAGCCAGAAATTGAACTCTCTCTTCCTTTCTTAGCTTTATGACAGCGAGACTTCCAACCCGCCCGAGGAGCTGGGCAAGATGGAGGTGACCCCGCCGGTTGAGGGCCAACTGGTGGATTATGTTTATGTGTTCAAGCAGCGCGGCACCTGGCGCTATTGGCCGGAGCTGGCCAAGCGCATGGACGTGGAGGAGACCAAGTCTGGGGTCATTGTGCCCACCGTGGACACAGCCCGCTATGTGAACCTGCTGAAAATGCATGTCCAGCACAAGAAGCGCATGCTCCTCGTAGGACCCACGGGCACTGGCAAGAGCGTTTACATACAAAACTACCTGATGAACAAACTGGATCCTTTGGTCTATGAAACCGGCTTCATTACCTTCACTGTGATGATCACAGCCAACCAGACGCAGGACCTGCTGATCTCCAAGCTGGTGAAGTGGAAGCGCGGCATCTACGGCCCGCCCAAGGGCATGGAAAGCGTGCTCTTCGTGGACGACATGAACATGCCCGTCAAGGAGGTCTACGGGGCCCAGCCGCCGCTGGAATTGCTGCGCCAATACTTCGACTACGGACATGTCTATGACCTCAAGGACAGCTCGAAAGTGTGGATCAATAATGTGTTGATTATCTGTGCCTGTGGCTTGCCTGGCGGCAGCCGGCAGGACGTCTACGCGCGGTTCCTCAACCACTTCAATGTCTTCTCGATCAGCACCTTCAACGACGACACCATGTTCAGGATTTTCCTGAACGTCACGCTGAACGGCTTCAAGCGCTCTGGCCATGGCCAGGATGTCTTTGTGGTTACCAACCAGATTGTGACCGCCACCCAAAGCATTTACAAAAGCATCCAGTCCGAGATCCGAGCCACGCCCGCCAAGTCCCATTACATATTCAATCTGCGGGACATCATGCGCGTGGTCACCGGCTGCACGCTGGTGCGCAAGGAGACCGTCAACGACAAGAAGATCCTGGTGCGCGTCTGGTACCACGAGGCCATGCGGGTCTTCTACGACCGCCTGGTGGACGAGGTCGACCGCAAGTGGATGTTCGACAAGATGAACGAGTGCCTCAAGTCCAGCTTCAAGGACAAGGTCGAGTCCATCTTCGACCGCTACTGCGACGAGGTGGGCGGCGAGCCTGTCTTCACCTTGGAGGCGGCCAATCGCCTGTTCTTCGGCGTCTACTTCGACGAGGACAGCGTGCCCGACGAGCGGCGCTACGAGGAGGTGCCCAGCATGGAGGTCTTCTTCAAGGTGGCCATGACCAGCCTGGATGACTACAACTCCACGCGGCGCTCGAAAATGGACATAACCTTGTTCACCTTTGCCCTGCAGCATTTGAACAGGATTTGCCGTATAATTTCCATCCAGGGAGCCAGCGCTTTGCTGATCGGTCTGGGCGGCTCGGGCCGGCAGTCGCTGACCAAGCTGGCCACCAACATGGTCCAGACCACATTCTTCCAGCCGGAGATCACCAAGAGCTATGGACCCAACGAGTGGCACGAGGATGTCAAGGTGATCCTGAAAGAGGCCGGCGGCCGGAACCGCCACACCACTTTCCTCATCACCGAGAATCAGCTGAAAATGGAGCTTTTCCTCCAGGACATTGACTGCCTATTGAATCAAGGAGAAGTGCCCAATATTTTCCCCATTGACGAGAAACAAGAGGTCCTGGAATTGGTGCGCTTGGCGGCCCAGGGCGGCAACCGGAACATAGACATTTCCCCGCTCCAGGTCTTCTCCTTTTTCGTCAACCGCTGCAAGCAGAAACTCCACGTGGTGCTGAGCCTGTCGCCCATCGGGGATGCCTTAAGGACCCGCGTGCGTTTGTATCCTTCGCTGGTGAACTGCTGCACCATCGACTGGTACGACAGCTGGCCCGAGGAGGCCCTCCAGATGATAGCCAAGATGACCCTCACCAGCGTCAATGTGCCCTCCGAGGAGGTCAAGCAGGCCATCGTCGAGACCTGCCAGTACTTCCATGTGACCGCTGCCAAGGTCACGCGGGGCTTCTGCCAGCTGGCGGGGCGCTACATTTACCAGACCAACGCCTCCTTCATCGAGCTGATACGCTCCTTCCAGACTTTGATTGAGCGCAAGCAGGACGAGACCATGCTGGCCAAGATGCGCTACATTGGCGGCCTGGACACGCTGGCCAATGCGGCGGCCGCCATTTCCATAATGCAAAAGGATCTGAATGCCTTGCAGCCCAAGCTGGTGGCCCTGGCGGATGCCTCGCGCAAAATGATGCTGGAGATCAACAAGGAGACCCTGGCGGCCAGCGCGGCAGCCGAGCAGGTCAAGCGCGACGAGGAGGTGGCCTCCGTGCAGGCCGAGGCTGCCCAGGTGCTAAAGGGCGAATGCGAGAAGGATCTGGCCAAGGCCATACCCGTCCTGGAGGATGCCTTGGCGGCCCTGAATACACTCAAGCCGGCGGACATAACTCTGGTGAAGTCAATGAAGAATCCGCCGCCTGTGATCAAGCTGGTGATGGCGGCGGTTTGCGTGATCAAAGGACTGACGGCCGAGAGGATACCGGATCCTTCGACGGGCAAAATGGTCAACGACTTTTGGGGCCCCAGCAAGCGGTTGCTGGGCGACATGAACTTCCTGCAGGGCCTCAAGGAGTTCGACAAGGACAACATCTCCCCCGAGGTCATGAAGCGCATACGCAAGGAGTTCATACCCAACAAGGACTTCGACCCCAAAGTCGTGGCCAAGGCCTCCAGCGCGGCCAAAGGACTCTGCCAATGGATCATAGCCATGGATTTGTATGACAATGTGGCCAAGGTGGTGGCCCCCAAGAAGGCCAAGCTGGCCGCGGCCGAGAAGGAGTATTCGGACACCATGACCTTCCTGGCCGAGAAGCGGGCCCTGGCCGCCGCTTTGGAGGAGAAGGTGGCCCTGCTCAACATCGACCTGGAGAAGGCCAACGAGGAGATGCGCAAGACCGAGGAGCATGCCGAGAATTGCCGCAACAAGCTGCTCCGGGCGGAGGCCCTGATCGGCGGCCTGGGCGGCGAGAAGTCGCGCTGGAGCAAGGCAGCCGATGACCTCCAAGGACTGTACGATCATCTGCCCGGGGATGTGCTAATATCCTGCGGCATCATTGCCTATTTGTCCGCGGTGAATCTCAAGTTCCGCAGCGAATGCGTCAAGGACTGGTTCAAAAAATGCCAGACCCTGAAGATCCCCTGCTCGCAGTCTTATTCCATCAGCGAGGTGCTCGGCCTGGAGGTCACCATACAGAACTGGCAGCTGGACGGGCTGCCCAACGACGAGTTCTCCAGCGAGAACGCCATCATCTCGGCCAACTCCAGCCGCTACAGCCTGTTCATCGATCCCCAAGGACAGGCCAACAACTGGCTGAAGAACATGGAGCGCAAGAATCGCCTGAACTGCGTGAAGTTCAACCAAAGCAACTACATGAAGGTCATAGCCGAGGCCTTGGAATATGGCACGCCGGTGATCATTGAGAACGTCCAGGAGGAGCTGGAGGTGCCCTTGGATCCTGTGCTGATGCACCAGACCTTCATCCAGGGCGGCGTCAAGCTGATCAGCCTGGGCGAGAATGTGGTGCCGGTGTCGCCGAATTTCCGGCTCTACATGACCTGCAACCTGAGGAACCCGCACTTCCTGCCCGAGACCTTCAACAAGGTCACCGTAATCAACTTTGCCCTCACCCAGAATGCTCTCATGGACCAGCTGCTGAGCATTGTGGTGGCCAAGGAGCGTCCGGATTTGCAGGAACTTCGCATCACCCTGACCACCGAGGCAGCAGCCAACAAGGGCGCCCTGCGGGATGCGGAGAATATGATTTTGAAGACTTTGTCCTCGAGCGAGGGCGATATTCTGGAGAACGAGGCTGCCATCCAGATCCTGGCCGAGTCGAAGACTCTCTCCAAGGACATCGTAGAGAAGCAAGAGGCCGCCAAGGAAACCTCCGCCAAGATCGAAGCCTTCCGCCTCAACTACAAGCCGGTGGCCGTGCACTCCTCGATTCTCTACTACTCGATCACCGATCTGCCCAACATCGATCCCATGTACCAATTCTCGCTGAACTGGTTCATCAATCTCTACATGTACTCCATCGAGACGGCCAACAAGTCCAAGGACCTGCCGCGGCGCATCAAGTTCCTCGTGGACGGCTTCACCAAGAACCTCTACAACAGCGTGTGCCGTTCGATTTTCGAGAAGGACAAACTGCTCTTCTCGTTTATACTGACAGCCAGGATTCTCCTCGGCACTGGGCAGATTGAGATGCGTCATTTGGCGCATTTGGTGACCAGCGCCAAGGAGTCCACGAATATACCGCCCAATCCGGATGAGAGCTGGATCACCGAGACCGTCTGGCTGAACTTCGTGCGCCTGGAGGAGCTCAAGGAGCTCAGCGGCATTGTGGATGCCTTCCGGCGCAACCCCAAGGCCTGGCAGGCCATCTACGACCATTCGGCCCCCGACCAGCAGCCCTTCCCGGCGCCCTGGAATGAAAAAACCACAGCCTTCGAGAAGATCCTGGTCCTCAAAGCTTTGCGTCCTGATTGCGTCTTCCTGGCCGTGCGCAGCTTCATATCCTCCAGCATTGGCGAGCAGTACGTGACCCCCCCGGAGTTTGACATATCGAAGTCCTACGCGGATTCGACGGCCCTGACGCCGTTGGTGTTTATTTTGTCGCCTGGGGCTGATCCACTGGGCTCGCTGCTGGCCTTTGCCGAGAAGATGGGCCAGGAGGAGTCCTTCCAGAGCATTTCGCTGGGCCAGGGCCAGGGGCCCATTGCGGCGGCCATGATCAAGAATGCCCAGGAGATGGGCTACTGGGTGTGCCTCCAAAACTGCCACTTGGCGGCCTCCTGGATGCCCACGCTGGAGTACCTCTGGGAGAACATGGACACCTTCAATACCACACGTGAGTTTAGGATCCTTTGAGTGTCTCCCCTGCTGATTGGGTTTTGTTTTTTTCCAGCTAACTTCCGCATTTGGCTGACGGCCTACCCGACGCCCCAGTTCCCGGTGACAATCCTGCAGAACGGCGTGAAGATGACCAACGAACCGCCCACGGGCTTGCGTGAGAATCTCGCCCGCTCTTATAATTCGGAGCCACTGAATGACTACGAGTTCTACACCGGCTGCGCCAAGCAGGATCGCGCCTTCACCCGCCTGCTCTTCGGCATTTGCTTCTTCCATGCCGTCGTCCAGGAGCGCCGCAAATACGGCCCCCTCGGCTGGAACATTGCCTACGGCTTCAACGAGTCCGATCTCCAAATCTCCGTGCTCCAACTACACGTGAGTTGTCCTGTCATAGATCCTTTCCTTTGCTAACCTCTGCCCCCCTCCAGATGCTGCTGAATCAATACGAACATGTCCCGTATGAGGCAATTTCGTATTTGACGGCCGAGTGCAATTACGGCGGCCGCGTGACGGACAACTGGGATCGACGGGCCATAGTCACCATCCTCATGGACTACGTCAACCCGCATGTGGTGGCCGACAATCGCTACCGTTTCGCCACCGACGATCGGTATATTCTGCCCCGCAAGACGGAGCACCGCGAGATCCTGCGCTACCTGGAGGAGAATATACCCTCGCTGGCCCCGCCTGAGGTTTATGGTTTGCATGCCAATTCAGGCATCACGCGGGATCTGCAGACCACCAAGACCCTGTTGGATTCAATGATCCTGCTGCTGGGCAGCGAGGCGGCCGGCTCGGCTGGGGCCGGGGCCAGCGCTGACCAGGTGATCCTGGACACCATCAAGCAGATTGAGTCGGCCATGCCGCCGGACATGGACATCGAGGGGGCAGCCGAAAAGTACCCGGTGAACTACAACGAGTCCATGAACACCGTGGTGGTCCAGGAGATGGAGCGCTTCCTCAAGCTGCAGAAGGAGATTCGAGCCTCCTGCCGCGACCTGGCCATGGCCATCAAGGGCATCATTGTGATGACCCCCGACCTGGAGGCCGTGATGACGGCCATGCGCTTCAACCGCATACCCCTGAAATGGATGTCCAAATCGTATCCCTGCCTCAAACCTCTCGGCTCCTATGTCCAGGATCTGTACAAGCGGCTCAACTGGCTGCACACCTGGCATCACCAAGGGAAGCCGCCCACCTTCTGGCTGTCGGGCTTCTTCTTCACCCAGGCCTTCCTCACCGGGGCCATGCAGAACTTCGCCCGCAAGTACAAGATCCCGATAGACACGCTGACCTTTGACTACGAGGTCCTCAAGGTGGAGCACAAGTCGGCCCCGCCCGACGATGGCGTCTACTGCAACGGCCTCTTCCTCGAGGGCGCCCGCTGGGAGTGGGACCAGAACATGCTCGTCGAGCAGAACCCCAAGGTCCTTATTTACGTGATGCCCGTGATCTATTTCAAGCCCGTGGCCATTCTGGACGTCCACGAGGGCACCCGCTACCGTTGTCCTTTGTACAAAACCGCCGAAAGGAAGGGCACTTTGTCCACCACCGGCCACTCCACCAACTACGTTGTCCCGCTGCTCCTGAACACCCAAGTCAAGGCCACCCACTGGGTCAAGCGCAGTGTGGCTTTAATTTGCCAGACCAGCGTTTAGGATCAGGCAGAGCGGAGTCTAGGAGGTGGGTACTATAATCGGAGATCCCATTAATTCTATTAGAAAAGAGACCAAATCCCCGAAAGAACCAGAGAACGAGCGAGAGGATCTTGAGGTGGTCTTTCGATTTTATCCAGAGATTTCTTAAGTTCCATTTGCTAAGGAACACAATCTCCAAAAGAACGAGAGAAGGAGCGAGGGATTCTTATATAACGGATGGATTATAACGAGCAAGGATTCTTGTAGGTTCTTGGATTATAAAGAACGAGGATTCTTGAAGGTTCTTGAGAAGGTTTTTGGATTATCTTTCACCCCCTAAAAAGATTCCGGAGATCAATCGAAATTGAGGAGATTCTTTGTCATTCCACACTCTTCTTATAAATATAAATAGTTTTGGATTATAACTAGAGATCTCTTAACTGCAACCCCTTCCCCTTTAGAAAACCCAGAGAGAAATGAGAATGTTCTTTTAAATATTTTGGATTATAATCAAAGATCTCTTAACTTTCATTTGCAGAGAGACAACATCCTTCTCTTCTAAGCCCTGAAAGCAAGCGAAATTGAGGAGATTCCTATAAATATTTTGGATTATATACGAAGATCTCTTAAGAAAACTCCCATTAAAACCAGCGAGCAAACGAAATTAAAGAGGATCCTAAAGGTTCCTGAGTAAGTGTTGGGATTATATATAGAGATATCTTCAATATCACTTCATTGAAATTGAAGAGGGTTCTTGAGATGTGGATAACTAAAGGTCTCTTTAGAAAAAACGAAACCCTCTCAAAATATGATGAAGAAACTGACGGAGGTTCTTGAAGGATTATAACTAGAGATCTCTTTAAAGTTTATTTGCCAACAAAGGATCCTCCTCTCTACAAAATCCAGCAAGCAATGGGAT
>JBAMCP010000337.1:0-13207 GCA_037075105.1 Lissocephala sabroskyi | reverse complement strand
TATAACTAGAGATCTCTTTAAAGTTTATTTGCCAACAAAGGATCCTCCTCTCTACAAAATCCAGCAAGCAATGGGATTTGAGAGAGGGTTCCTTGTTCTTTAAAATACTCTTGAATATACAAATATTGGATTATAACTAGAAATCTCTTAAAATTCATATGCAAGGAGACAAAACCGTCCCCCAGTGATTAAAAAAGAATCTTCAATTTCATACAAAACGATAAACAAGCTGATAAAATTAAGATTCTTGGGATTCTCTGCTGCTTTCCTAAAATTTTGAATTTAAATTCCAACCGGCAAGCCGGCCACGCCTCCCCTCCTGCGACTGTACAAGGATCTGTCCACCTCATTGCTGCGGGCATTGCGGCGTCATGCCAGCGGCGGATTCCTCCCCGCCGGCCCCGGACTCCGAACCGGAAACATTCTCGTTGGAGCCCGGCGAAGGCGCCCGGAAGTCCGACAAATGGATGGGACCTTCGCCATCCGAGAGATACTCGTCGGAGCTGAAATCCAGGAAACTCGGAGCCTCGAAGGAATTGCGGTTCGAGCGAACGCCCCGCTCCTCCCGCCGAATGGCACTGATGTTCGGGTGGACATAGCGGCTGAAGCCGCGCCGCAGGAACCCATTGATGCGCATGAAATGATTGAAGCTGAAAATGTCCGACTCCAGGAAACTGCGGCGGAAGTTCTGCGTCATCGTGAGCTTCAGATTGTCCACGTCCATGGGCACCGGCACCGGCGACGGCGTCCAGATCTTCACATTATGCTCCAGCCCCGAAGTGGCCAGCACCGGGAAAACGGGATGCGGCTCCAGGCAGTTAACCACCCCGGAATGGTCGCCCTTCATGAAATTCAGGATAGCCTGCGTGTTCTTGTCCCAAAAGTAGATGTGGCCGCAGTCGCTCCCGCTCACCACATACTCCGAGCGCGGCCCGAAGAAGTTGACGCCCTTGATGGTGCGGCTGTTGAGGTGCCCCTCGTACATGTGGAGGGGCTTGTAGTCGCCGCCCGGCGAGTTGTCGTACAGGACAATGCCGGCCTCGCTGTAGGTGGCCAGGATCTCGCTGCCGCTGTGGTTGTACACGGCACAGGTGATCTGGGTGATGCGGTTCTGCTCGGGAAACACAAACTTTAAGTGGCTTTGAGAGTGGCGAGTCGAGAGGCTTACTTTCAGGTCGCCCTGGGGGGAGAAGGTGTGGAGACAGGACTTGCAGTTGCGGCGGTCATAGACGCGCAGTTCCTCGTCATTGCCGCAGATGCAGAACTCTGGGGCAAAGGGATGATGGGCAATGCTAAAGAGACTGACCCGGCGGCCCTTGGGCGCCAGGCGAAACAAGGTGAGCGGCGTGGAGGTGCGTAGATCAAAGTGCTTGACCACCGCATCCTCGCCGGCGCTCAGCAGCTCGTTGCTGGTGTGCGGGACCAGCGCCAGTTTGTGGACGCCGCCGTCATGGCGATAGAGCAGCGTGGGACGGACCACGCCGCCGGAAGGCGGGATGACGGCCCGGCGGATTTGGCCATCGCGGCTGCTGGACACGATGTCCAGGCAGCCGGGGGTGTTGATGAACTTGGTCTGAAAGATGTTCATCGTATGCCCGGACTTAATGGACTTGAGGACCTTGTTCTTGGCCCAGTCCCAGACCACGATCTTGAGGTCATCGGAGCCGGAGCAGAGCAGGTCGCCGGTGGGATTGAAGTGCAGGCTGTTCACGCAGCCCTTGTGCTTGCGCAGGACCTTGGAGCGGGCCATGCGCTCCACGGCCTGCCGCGAGCCATAAAAATCCCTTCCAAAGCTTTGGCTGGACGTCTGCCCGCCGCGCCACTCGCAACGGTTCGTCAAGTTGTGCTCGCGGGCCAGCAAATGCTGCGCTATGTTCCACACGTACGGAGGCTTCGGTTTGCCCACTTTTTCCTCGACCGTGCTGTGGATCTGCGACCCCTGCTGCCAAAAAGAAAAGCCAATCAACTAGAATCCCTTGACCTAGATGGGTGAAATTACCGGTGCATAGTTGGGTCCATGGCCAGAGGCCGCCGAGGCTGTATCACTGTCGCTGGAGTTGCTGGAGTCGCTCGAGTGACCGAACTCGGGCTCTGGTGTGTACGAGAAAGGATACGGGAGCAGGTAGTCGCCCGAGGAATAGTCGCTCCTGTCGCTGTCTTCGGGAGGAGCCGCCTCGGCTGGCCTGGGCGGCGACACCGACTCCACTGAGGTGTCCACCGCGGCGAAGGGCATGCGGCGGTAATTACGGCGAGAGGCTGAGCCTGAGGCTTCTGCTTGGCCTTCTGGCGTGGGGGCGGCATCTTCTGCGCTGGAGGATTCGTCGTCGCTGTCGAACACCGAGTTCCAGTGGGGCACTGCGTACGAGGTAAGCACCAGACCAGCGGATTTTGGGGTCAAACGGAACTCGGCCACTTCATTAAAAGTCTCTACAGGTCCAGCGCGCTGGCTCATTGATTCCGACTCACCCGCTTGGTCAGATAAGCTGGGCTGCTCCTCGGCCGGCGCCGGGACGACGGCTTCTGGTTCCACCATATCCACGGGGTTCTTGTTCTCGCTGCTGCTGTTGTTGTTGTTGCTGCAAGCCCCGGGAACACCCTCCGTGTTGCTGGGGGTTGCAGTGGAAAGATGAAACGAAAAAATCGATGGCAGCTTATTCAACCGGACTTACTCAACGGCACTGGCGTTGGGCGGAGGAGGGTCTTTGTCAGCTGGTGGGGCGTTGGTGCCTTCCAAAGCCAACTGACCGTTGGGTGCAGCGTCGTCGTCGTCGTCGTCATCCGTTTGATAAGCGGCCTCGGGGTTACCGAGCCTTTGACGTTTGCGGGCCGAGGCATCCTCGGCTTCGACGAAGTCCATGGTGTTATGCTGACAGTATGTAGATTTTCGATATTATTGATAATTTTTAAGGTATTTTTTTCAGTACAGAGATCCCTGTCTGAGATTCGTCTGTTCGCCTGTTTATGTTCGACTTTAATTTGTGTTGTTGTGATTAGAGTCAGTGATGGGCAGGGCCAGCGATAGTCCGCTAACATCGATAACATGATCCGGCAGCACTCCACAGTTGTCGCGGGCAGACAACCAGTGTTGTCGAGCGTAAACAAGCCGATGAATCGATAGTTACGATTTTTAGGCGCGCAATTTAAATTTGGGTAAAACACTTAAACACGCACAAACACTTGAACTGAATTTAACCATCTAGTTGAATTATTGGAAACCTTTTATCTTTTCAGGCTTGTTTATATCTGACACCGAACACACCCTGTTTAGCGCGCTATGAGCTCGTCTTGTCTCTTCGGCCGATTTCAAGTTGGTTTCTCACCGCCGCGACGTTCGACTCCAGCGCAGCCGAAGAGGCCGTTTCAGTTGTTGGTTGGAACGCGTCGGAAACGGTCCGCTTTCATTTTAACGGCAACAACAAGGAAGTCACCGCGCACAAAACTTTAAAGTAAATATTATAAAATTGCAAAAACAAACACTTTACAATCTCGTCCGGCAAGCAATGAGCCCGTTTCTTTTGCCCGCCGTCGTCCCCCTCGAGTGGGGGAGTTTCAATCAAAGAGGCCCTGCTAATTGGCTGAGTGCGGAGCGGACCAGCCAGTCACGCATGCGCGGCGCAGTCGGAAATCTACTGAGCGGAATTAGTAATTCAGCGATCAGGTTTTGTTTCCCTCTCGTTTTCATTTCAACTTTGTCTTTTGTTTCTTTATGCGCCGCGCCGTGAGGTCAATCTCGGGGCACCTGGGAAATCCATTTCACGGCCTCTGCCATTTCAACAGTCGTGGCAAATTCTTATCAACGCCCAAACTCTCTTATCGCCAAACAACAAAGACTCTTGTAACCACTTTTCACTGGGCTATGACTCAGACTCGGGCGGCTTGGCCGAGATGCACTGCGCCGGTTGCAAATCGACAGGCAAAGGGCGAAAGCTGAGAATCAGGTTTGTCGGCCTACGCACACTGGGACTTTCCTCAAAGCGCAGATCCGAGAATTCTGGTTTTTTCGTACAAAAGAATTATCTGCTAATTGCAGTCCCCGAAAACAAAGCTCGGTCTTTCAGTGCTTCGCCAGAGAGATTTTTCGTAGACTCAGATTCTCTCAGATTCTTGGACGGCCTTTCACTTTTGTTGGGCGCCGCTCGCCGCGCTCAATTGATTTTAATTGTGCCGCCGTGGAGCCCACAAATTAATTCAGCCAAACGAGGCGCTGGGGTTACAATTCACTGTCATCAGCGTCACCACGAGTTTCATATTTTCAGGCATGACATTTCTGTGGTCTGGGGCGGCCGGGCGGCTGCTCCTGCTGCTGGCAGCGGCCTGCACCTTTTGGGCTTCGGCTGAGGCCAAGACAGGTGAGTTGACCGCGAGGTGGTTGAAAAGCCGAGCTGAAGTCGTTTTTGTTTCCTTCGAAGGACCCGCGCACGACAAGGTGGTGGTTTGTTATATTTCCACCTGGGCCGTCTACCGGCCCGGCCAGGGGGCCTATGCCATCGACCATTTCGATCCCAGCCTGTGCACTCATGTGGTCTACGCCTTTGCCGGCCTGGACATAACCCAGGCAGCCATCAAGTCGCTGGGTAGGTCGAGGGTGAAGCTGGTTTGTTTGGCATACTAATTTGCATATTTCCTTGGTTAGATCCCTGGCAGGACCTGAAGGAGGAGTACGGCAAGGGCGGCTATGAGCGGCTGACGGGCCTCAAGCGCAATCATCCGCATCTGAAGGTCACCCTGGCCATCGGCGGCTGGAACGAGGGCTCGGCCAACTACTCCATCATGGCCGGCGACCCTCAGATGAGGGGCAGGTTCGTCAAGCAGGTGTCCGGCTTTGTGCGCAAGTTCAACTTCGACGGGCTCGATCTCGACTGGGAGTATCCCACGCAGCGCGGCGGCAGTCCCCGCGACCGGGAAAGCTTCGTGGCCTTGACCAAGGAACTGCGCGAGGAGTTCGACAATCACGGCCTGCTGCTGACCTCGGCCATTGGCGCCTCCAAGCTGGTCATCGACCAGGCCTACGATGTGAAGCAGATTTCCCGCTACCTGGACTTCCTGCACATCATGTGCTACGATTACCACGGCAGCTGGGATCACCGCGTGGGCTTCAATGCCCCGCTGACGGCCGCGGCCGTGGATCCGCTGAGTGTGGTAAGCTGGCGATCCTCGAAGGAGTCATTCAGTCTTTAAGTTTCTGTTCCTTGCAGCAATTTACCATCGACTACCTGCTGAAGCTGGGCGCTCCGGCTTCCAAGCTGGTGGTGGGCCTGCCTTTTTATGGGCGCACGTTTAAGACAAACAGCCTGGGCGATTTGAACGATGTGGCCGAGGGCGTGGGCTTCTCGGGCCCGTTCACCCGCGAGGATGGTTTCCTGGGCTACAACGAGATCTGCAGCATCTTGAAGAACAAGACCTCCGGCTGGACCCAGCAGTGGGACCCGCACACCTCCCAAGTCCTGGCGCGCTCTGAGCGCGACCCTTCCACGGGCGAAATTAATGTGGTTACCTTCGATAGCGCCCGCTCGATTGCCAATAAGGTTAAGTTCACCATGTCAAAGGGGCTGGCCGGGTTGATGGTGTGGTCCATAGACACGGACGACTTCCTGGGCAACTGCGAGTTGGACAGCGAGGTTTATGCGGATTTTAAAAGGGTTGGCTCGCTGCCGCGTCGGCTGAAACAGAATTACCCGCTTTTGCGTACCATAAACGAGGCCACGACGCTGGCGCTGGAGGAGCTGGAGGCCGAGGAGGCGGAGGCGGTGACGCCGGATGAGTCGGAGAATGAAATTCCGCATGGCAGCGTGGCGGATCGGAAGAATGCCGGGGCCCGTGTGGTGATCAGTGTAAGCGTCTGTTTTTTGTTTTTAATTGTGCAAAATGTGGTGTCCGTGTGATGTGGCCGTCGCCTAATTGAGCAAAATTATAGCTTTCTAGTGTTTTTTAGTCTGAACTGCATTCAATTGACTTGTAATAAATCTTAAAATTACTCACCAACTCGGAAAATCCAAACATGATTTAACCTCCAAGAATTCAAGAACTTTTCGCAAGTCACAATTCAGGAAAAATGTGGGAATTTTAAACGCTGCCACTTAACAGAGTTGCTGTCTCACAAAAATCGATTAATTTAGGGCTGCCGATTAGTCAAGTACGGAAACCGATAAGTGATAAGCGAATGGAGTGAATTAAATAAAATGTTCCGAACCAAAACAGAACCACTCAGCAGGGTTGCTGTCTCACAAAAATCGATTAATTTAGGGCTGCCGATTAGTCAAGTGCCGCAAGCGATAAGTGATAAGCGAGTGGAGTGAATTAATTTGAATTTTAAATGTTCCGAACCGTTTTGTAATTGTTTCGCCCGCGTAAAAGAACCAACTAAAGTGGCTGTGTTAATTTAAAATGAAAGATTTGTGATCGCCGTTGTCCGTAGTGTCCAATTGGAATCGTGGTTAAAATGTGTTTTTTGTTAAACTTTGTGCGTGTGTGGGTGTGTACGTGTGAGCAACCGCGCGGTAGGCAAAGCACAAGTCCCGTTTGTTTTGTATGTAAACGGGTGAGTTGAATTTTTGCAGTTTTATTGTTTTATTTCTAAGTAAATTTAACTTGGCTCTCTAACACATTCAACTATACGGTATTTAACTACACATGGTATATAGTAGTATATTATATACTAAAGTGTTTGTGTGTATATGCAGGTAAATATAATGTAGTATTTTCTCATAGATTATCTCGTTGCTACAGTTTTAACGTTCAATTCGATTCTACGGTATTCGCTTGTGTCGTGTGGGGGATCCGCTCCTTGGGGTTAACATAGAGGTGGCTAGGCTAGAGACGGATCGGTTCAATGAATCTAAGTACATAACATATAGGCAATAGGCGTGGAAGTGTATATATGTATGTGTGTGTGTATGTACATAATAAGGGAGAAAAAGTCTTGGGTTTTTGGATGGCAAACGTTACAGATTTCAAGACGAGTGAACTTTCGATAAAGCATAAGGAAGACAATATATATAAGTATATATAAATATATATGTAGTACGCATGTATATAAAGAATCTACTCAAGTTATAGACGCGGACGGTGCCCCTGGCTGACTCCGTAAATGAAACCTGACCAGCTTTTCTATCACCTCCTCCTCCTCTTCCTGCTGCTGCTCCCGCCTAGACGAAAACTTCGTCTCACAAACGCTTCGTGTGGCTGCGGGCGGCTCCGCTGCCGTCCGACCACTCCGATCGCTCTCCCGCTCCATTGTAGATGTCCTGCTCCCGGGCCCGGTTCCTGGGCTTAGCAGAGGATTTGTGCTTGCCTGCCGCACGGTAGCCACTCCGATCATTGATCACCTCGTAGTGGGAGTCCCCGCTGCCGCCGGCCAAGAGCAGCTCGTGGATGTTCTTCGTGGAACGCCGATGGGCCTCCAGGCACTGCGACTCCGAGGAGTAGGGAAACGTGGCCACGAAATTCGCCGACGTCTGGACCGCCTGACCCGCCGGTGGATCCCCGGCAAAGTTGGCCGGCGGCGGCGGCAGCATTCCACCGCCATTGCAAGGCGTCGACGGCGACAGATCCGTGAACTCAGTCTTGGCCTCCGACTCCACCGAGCACATGCTCTGCCTGGAAATGTCCTTCTGCGTGGGCATATTCAGATTCGAGCTCTCATAATCGTCCTCCCCGCGGCTCTGGGGAAACGGCAGCCGGCTGCGTATGGAATGCTCCCGGCGCCCGAATCTCTGGGCCAGGTAATCCTCGTTGGACGTGCCGGCTCCGTTCGCAGTCGTCGACCCGCTCTGGTTGCTGCTGTGGCTGCAGTTGCTGTGCTGGTGGCCATGATGCCGGTGGGCCCGCTGCGCGTCCTCGTAGAAGTTGTCGTTCTTCACGGAGCCATTGCAGCAGCTGCTGACGTCGGCAAAGTAAACCTCCGACTCGGCGGCCTCCAGGCACTCGCTGGCATTGTTGGCGTTGCTGTTCTTGGCTGCGCTGGCAGGATGCCCGCCATTGGCAATGGCTCCATTGGAATCCTGGTAGCCGTTGTTCTCCACGCCGCCCGTCGTCTGCGGCTGCTTGGGCGCCGCCTCCGGCCTCTCGCAGGCAAACACCTGCTGGACATTCGGCCGCTGCTGCCCTGATCCATTCTGGTTGGGCCCAATGCTCTTGGCCCCCGCCTCGATGCGCTTCTTCAGCTTCCGCGTGGGCAGCGTGTTCGAGCAGCGCTCCCGCTGCCCGCAGCCGTCGCTGTCGCTGTGCGTGTTCTCGTACTCGGCAGCCGCGGCCTTGGCCTTGTAGGCCGCCAAGGCCACTCGGCCCATGGAGGACGTGGCCAGGCCTCCGCCGCTGCTGCTCAGGGTCAGCGTCAGTCCGTCCATGCGCTCCAGCGTGGCTGCCCCCTGGTGCTGGCCACACAGCCGCTGGGCCTGGGCCTGGGCCTGCTGCTGGTGGTGGTGATGGTGGGCCTGGGCCTGCGGCAGCGAGGCCGTCACCAGCGTGTTCCTTTCCACAGTCAAAGGCTGGCTGCCGGCCAGGCAGGCTCCCGGCTGCAAGTACTGATAGTAGCCCCGCCGAGCAGGGCTATTCGGGTCGCTGTAGGGCGGCGGCGGGCCCCACACTCCATAGGGCAGAGCATTGGGCGGCGGCAGGGCATTGTAGGCCGCAGCTGGGTTGGCGGTGAGCGGGTCCTCGATGAGCATTTGGTTGCCATCTCCACCGGCCGAGTTCGAGGAGAATCCGTACTGGGAGTCCGGGCTGGCGGCTGCCTGGCGGAAGCGCCGGCCGGCCTCGGGCGTGGGCCGCTGCCAGGGCATTCGCGGCCAGCTCCAGCCGCTCTGGCGGGAGCCGCGCTCGTCCCGGCAGGCGGCTGCCGCGGCCGAGCCGTCGTCCACATGGCCGCCGGGATTGGGGGAGTAGAAGTTGCCCGGCGGCTGGGCCGTCCAGAAGCGCTGCTCGGGGGCCACGCCGCTGGCAGCCACGGCCGCGGCTGCGGCGGCGCTGGCCTCGTCCCAAGGGTAGGCGGCTGCCTGCTGGGGCAGGGTGAGCTGGCGGTGGGCGTGGCACTGCTCGCAGCAGCGGCAGTTCAGCATCCTGCCCGGCGCAGTCAAGGCCCCTAAAGAAGGCGGCGGGGCCTGGCTGGCGTACAAGGAGCGGCAGCGCAGCTCCAACTGCTCCCAGTACATCTTCTTACGCTCGTGGCTGCGCAGGAGAGAAGGACAGTTAGGAGGAGGAGGTTAAAAGGATTTAAAGGATCCACTCACCTGAGCAGCTGGTAGACCAGCATGCAGCTGAAGACGGCAATCAGCACGCCGGCCACGGACAGCCCGAAGATGGCCCTGAGGCAGGAGTAGAGGGAGCCATGGACCACCCCGCAGTCGGACAAGGAGTCGAAGACCAGGCGCACTCCTTCTGGAAGCCAGGACGTGAGGAGGAAACTGACCAGCGTTGGTTAGATCTGAAGGACTCACCCTTGTCCACTCGGTCCACTTGGGACTCGATGAGGTCCGAGTAGCAGGTGCAGGTGCGGGTCTTCTGGGCGTACTCGCATTCCCTGAGAGCCTGCAGGCGACTCATGTGCAGGACGGTGGTGGTCACCGTGACCAAGGCGCAGGTGAGGGCCGAGACCAAACCGCAGGCGCCTGACAGTTTTATCTAGAAGGACAGTCAGTCAAGGATCAGGAAAGAATTTCTCCAACTCACCAAATAGCTGTAGCGGTTCCTGCGACGGGCCAGGCTCATAATGCAGACGCCCGTCAGGATCAACTGGAAAAAAGCAGAGAAATCAGTAACAGAACTTTGGACGATGGGCAAAGGACTCACCAGCGTGGCTGGGACAAAGGTGGGCACCGTCTCGAAGTTGCCCACCGTGATGGTGTAGGAATGCAGCAGGAAGTAGACGCCCAGGAACAGGACACCCAGCAGGCAGGAGAACCCCCCGCAAATCAGGCACCACACCACGTATTTTTTGATCCCCGCGCCATGGCGATGAGCTGCAAGGAAGAGCGAAGAAAACAGGTTAAAAGGATGAGATCCTGGCCGGTGCAAAGTCCTGGAGGACAGCTAACCCAGCGTGGTAGAGCCACCGTCGGGATTTGTGGTTGGCGGACGGGCTGGCACCCAGGAGCAAGGTCCTGGCATGCTGTACTGCACGAATTGCATCACCGGATAGCCGTGCATGCTGGCAAGGAGCTGGCGAAAGGACACGGCTGGCAGGTCACAGGTCACAGAGCGCAAGGCGGCGCACGGGAGCAGGTGGACTTCAGGGATTCCCGAGACAAGCTAACGGCCATGCGGCCCACGGCAAGGACTCCCGTTCACAAGGCAAACATTTTAAGGATTTAACGTTTTTTTTTTTGCGGGTCGCGGTATTTTTTTTTCCTGCTCGGTTTTCTTCCTTTTTCCGGAGTTCGCTGATGTGCTCGGCCCCGCCGCAGAAAAATATCTACACAGAGGTCCTTCCCATCAGCAGAGCTGCGCCGAGAAGATGAGCGAGAAGATGCCGAGGGGCGGGGGGCTCTATGTCTTCGCTGTATCCATGCAATTGCGGAACGGTGTCAACGGAATATCCTGACAAGCATTAGCACAATTCAAGGAACCCACCACCAGCCCCACCACCAACCAAGGACTCGCCGTAGTTTTGCATTCGTCGGCCGAGAGAGCGCCCGCGAGAGCCTGCGCCGCCGCAGGACTTGCGGAAGCTGCGTCACCCAAAACAAACCCCCCAAAATGCTCACTGGGTGGTCAACTTACCCAAAACACTGGCCATATTATTCCTGGGCCTGGGCGGCGGCCTCGGCGGCAGCGGCGGCCTGTTGTCATCCAAACTGTGGGCCTTGCGCTTGCCCAGCACCGAGGCCTCCGCCTCCAGCTCCGAGTCATGGTAGATGTCATTGCAGCTGCTGGCCGGCTCCACCTTGGCCGGCAGGACCTCCACCAGGCGCGGCTTCTTCCGCGACTTGATCATCGTGCTATTGTTGTCCGACTCGCTGACGGTGATCTCGTCCGCCCCGAGCATGGCGTCCGCCAGGAGGCTGCGCTTGTGCTGGGCCACCGCAGCGGCGGCCGCGGCAGCTGCGCTGGCAGTGGCCTCGTTGGTGGTGGTGCTGCTGTTGGCCAGGCTGTGGGGGCCGGCGGCTCCGCAGGTGCACTCGAGGTCGCAGTCGCAGCTGATGGCGTCCAGGGAGAGATTGAGGCGCTTCTGCTCCTGCTCCTGGTCCTGCAGGTGGAGGGCCTGGTAGGAGTGGTTGAGCAGGGACTGGGCGGACTGGGTCTTGAGGGGGGAGTGGTCCGGGGACTGCTGGTGGACAATGACGGCCACGGCCATGGGGGCATTCTGGGCAGGCGCTGGCTGGGGGGCGCTGGAGCGGCCGCAGGAGCAGGGACACTGGCACTGGGCGGGCGGGGCCACCATTAGCGCGGGATGGGCGGGCTGCTGGTAGTGGGCAGTGGTCGTGGGATATTGGATGTAGTGGTAGTGATGGTGCGGTGGAGATGCGGAGTTGGTGGGTTGGGGAGTTTGAGGTTCGCCGACCTGTTCCTGGGCTGGCGAGGCGACACGTTGCAAGGATGCCGATGACTCCATAATGAGGAGCGGCGCGGCTCAGTCAGACAGTTGGACAGTTGGGCAGTTGGACAGACGGCTCTAAGCAGTGTGGATAAACCGGTTTGACCCTTTAGCTTGGCGGACGCCGCTCACGCAAGTGGCCATTGCCGTTGTCCGTCCATTGCCTGCCACACACACACACACACGCACACCAGCAGGCGCGGCAGAGACAACGAAATTGCTGCGAGTCTCTCACGCTCCACAAGTTTCCGTATAATTTGGCGAATTTGCAATTTATTTTATCGTCCGCAGCCGCAAATAAATAACCAAAAAACAGCGCACTAATCAAAAAAAATTAAAACCAAATTAACATAAACAAGCCGCGATTCGATCCGTTAAACAATCGAACTATCGAACATCAAAAGGAGTCGCCGTCGCTGTCGTCGTCGCTCGCGCAGCTCAAACCAAACTGATCGCCTGGCCGGCGAGAGCGACGCGACGGCGCTTGGTCGTCGGGTTCGACGCAACTTCGAGCCGCAACCGATTCACACCCACACAGAGAAGGCGTCGGGCGCGATTGCACACACACGCGCAAGGCAAGGCGACGGCAGTGACAGGTCCATCGACACCAGCGGAGTGGCAGAAAAAAATCGCGAATGTGAATTAAATCTTCTCCTCTGGATCTCTCGATCGGCTGGATTAATAGATCCTTGGGGGTTTTTATTGAAATCGAGTGATTGTGGATTTTGCTGGAGTCTTCCCCTTCCCAGCAAACTTCAAACGGATTCCGGTTCTTGTTCTCTTTCAACACCAATTTTCGAGTATCGCTTCAGTGGAGGAGTTTGTGCGGGAGGGCGGGGTACCCGGGCTGCGTGTGTGTGGCTAAGCGTTCCCAGGCGTGTGTGTGTGCGAGTGTGTGTGCGTGTGTTATTGTTGCACTGATTCAGCAAAGATTCTAGAGGTGTAGCCCGCAGACGGCTCAAAGCAATCGGATCGGCTTGCAAGTCCCACAACGAAGAGCAAATGCTCTTTAGGGTTTCCTTAGGAATGTTGAGGGATATAATGGACTTAGTTGATTGGTGGAGTTGGTTAATTTTTGGTGTTTCTACCATAAAGAGTTTAAGAATCCTTAGGATAGAGAAATACTGTCGGTTGTATTATAAATATTCGATTTATTATCTATATGTTAAAGCTAGAATAGTCGCTTATAAAGAGATCAGTTCTTAATGCACCTGCATAAACTATGTTATATTATAATGATACAGTGGTCGCTCAGAAATTAGAACCGTTTGGTTCCAAGGGTGATTCTAATTTCCGAAAGTTCGAATTTCCGAGCGTCATTCTTAATTTTGTTTTATTTGTATATAATAGTGAAATTATCATATCCTCTGCCATCTCAGACATGAGCAGTGCAATATTTTTTTTAATTTCAACCGAATTTCGGAGTTTTGTATGCATATTGCAAATTCTCATGGCCTATCCACGGTCGTTCAAATTAAAAATTTTAAGAACTCGCATATTTTTATAGCAATAAATATTTCTTAAGGTTAAATTAAATGTCAAATTTTAAAATAACAAAGAAATTCGATAATTCGAACTTCAGGTTCTAATTTTCGAGTAGTCAATGATTTAAAATGTTGGTTCTAATTTCTGAATGTTCGAATTTCTGAGCGTTCTAATTTCCGAGCGTCCACTGTA
>JBAMCP010000336.1:13069-60384 GCA_037075105.1 Lissocephala sabroskyi | reverse complement strand
AACTCCTGTTGCTTCGACTTCTCCTGTTGCTTCCCGTTTGCTCGGCTGATATTCTCGGGTTTGGACTGGGAAAATCGGCTCTGCTTTGGGAACTTTATTTTGGGTAGGAAAGGCTTTTTTAATTTTCCATTCTTTGCACTCATAGAAGAAGAAATCCATTTATATCTTTAAGGGTTCAGTTTGTTGTCTTTTCTATTTTAAATATATTAAATTATTATATATTTTAATATATAAAAGACTTTTAGGGCCCAAAATTGGGAGCCCTTAGAGGTCAGCAGGTTTGGGCTGTTGGGAATCGTTTTTAGCCTCTCGATATTATCAAAGCTGAAGGCATTTTATTTGAGAAGAAGTCTGGAAAAAAATAATCCTTCCCTCAACAGGTAATGAAGTTTTTTGTAGTGAGAAACTAGAATTCCAAGGAATGCCGATTTTTCAATGGGTCTAATGGTCTAATGGGTTCCCCTCTTTTACGTCTCTTCGAAGCCTCTGATCTTTTTCTTTCTTTGATGGATCAGATCATTTTATTTGTGTTTTCATATAAAATTAAAAATATTAGGCAAAATTGGGTTGCAAGGTCTACAAAATTATTTATTTTTAGAAATCTGTCCTACACCCACTGAAGCCCGTTTTTTCCTACCATATTTCGAAATTCCCGCAATATAAGTCATTCTATAGGAAAGGTCCCGCAAAGTCTGATTAAAAGGTTTTTTTATGTTAATTTTTATTTCCATTAGATTATAATCTAAACAGAACAAGCCATAGGAAATTTGGGAATTCTTCAAAACATATTCTTAACTTCTTTAAATAAAATAAATTTGTTTCCCTTTCTTATATTCATCCGCCCGCTCTTGGAATCCCACTCCATCAATCCATATTTAGGTTCTTATCTCTCGAAGTCACTTTCTCTACCTTTGTCCTTGGGCTTCCATAATTATAGTCCACGATTATATAAATAAAATCCGGAAATAAAAAACCAATTACGCTACTTTTAAGGAAGCAATTTGAAGTCCTTTTTAGAATTGAATAGAAATTCTTAAAGGTTACCAAAGGCTCTGGGCTTTTATCTGTTATGGTCTTGCAAAATAACCGCTACAGTTATAGAAAGTCCCAGTCTACTGACTTCCATTACCTTCGCCAGCCTTTTTTTGTTTTTTATATAATCAAAGGAGGAAAGGACTCCACAAGTGGCATATCCCATTACAGGCAAAAGCCAACGCCACCACTGATTGAGCCATTGCCAACACTGGACCACCCACTGCACCACCCCAGCCACTCCTCCTCCTGCTGCCCCAACCACTGACGTGTTCTTCGATCAACTAACAAAAAAAAAAAACAAGGAAGCAAAAAGAAAGAGAGAGAAAAATCGTCGGTCTTCGTCCTCGTCCGATGTGGGAAGGGTTGGGGGGGAGGGGTGGTTGTTGGTGGAAAATAGGAAAAAATTTCGTCGTTCGAAACGAAACTTGAACCGCCCCCGTCCCCCAGCCATGGCGATAGAAAAGGCGACACACGAAAATCGGCCACAAAAAGTGGCAGCAACGACGACGATGCCCCCAACTTCGTAGTCGTCGTCGTCGTCGTTGTTGTCGTCGGCCGCCGTCGTCGTGTGGCCGAGGACCTCGGCGAGTGTGTGTGTGTGTGTGTGTGTGGGGTGGGGAGGTTCAGTTTGGCTTTTCGGATTTTGGCTTTCGGGTTTCGGCAGCCAACGCCATTCGGTGCATTCGGCAGTCGTCGTCGCTGCCGCCGCCGTCGTCGTCAGCGGCGCCTGCATTTTTTTCTATTCCACGATAGATTTCGTAGGGGCCAACACACAACCAGCCCCCCGCCCCCTGCACCGGCACCGCCTCCGCCGCCACTTCCTACTCATCCTGTTGGCTGGAACTCTGCGCATGTGTGTGTGTGTGTGAGTGCGTGCGCTTAAGTGCGCTTCGTTATCTCGTAGAGCAGCACTTCGTTTTGGCTACACACACACACACACACACACACACCTCCTCCAGCCACGGGGACTTAAACTAACCCGCAGCCGGCCAGGCCACCGGTGGCCCCCCGGCCGAAACGCCAGACACCGCGTTTTTTTCTGTTCTCCTCCCAACGACGACGGCGACGGCCACGACGGCTTCGCCGACTGAGGAGAGCCAACAAAAATTGTCGCTGGAAAAATGTGCCAAGGGTGTGGGTGGCGGGGGTCGCCAACGTGGCGCTGGCGTAATGTCAACGGCGGCATTGGAAGTGCTGCTTGGTGGTCGCCCAGGCGCCTTTTGGCGGCGGCGGCGGTGGCGGTGGTGGCGCAGGTCCTGCCGGCTGTTGCCTTCTGTGTGAGTGGGCGCCTCTGTGTGTGTGGGAATGTCAACTAGAAACAAGGACGATAAGCATTATGGAGCGCATTGAGGAAGTAATTGAGTGCACGAGAGACCCGAAGCGCGGCCAGCAAGGACGCGGCAGCCGAGGGCCCGGCCCGGCTCGGCGCTAGGCTGGTTGTAAAAAAAATAACCGCTACAACAACGAAAGGACATTTAACATTTTAATGCAGGTGGCAAGATGGTGGAGGCGCCACCTGAGCCCATTCGCCCGGACGGTGGGCGACGTGCTAAACGTGCTCAAAAACCCAAATGAGTCTACCGCCCGCGGGGGGTGGGGAGGACCTGGGCGGACAAGCAGATCCTTCTCTCTCTCTTTCTCTGTCCGGCAGCTGAGCTCGGGCGAAGAAGGCGGAAAAAAATTGCAATTTATGTTAATTTTTTCTTGGCGTTTGCTTTGGCTTTGGGGGGGCTCATGCGGCCTGCCACGCCCCCGCTGGGCGCATTTGTTTACTTTACTTTATAGCCAGCCCGCCGCCTCCTGCCTTCTATGTACTTCCTCTAAGCATATGGAGAGCCCGGCGAGCGGCCATCCATGCGCCGAGGCAGCCGGGCGGCCCCCTTTCAGTTTATGTTAATTAAGGCGCCTCTGTCAATCGTCCTGCATCCGTGCCCACCCCTCCGCTTAGTCCTGCTGAAAAGTCAATCGCCATAGACAATTTCAGTCGGTGCCGAGCAAAAGTTCGAGCTCTGCAATTCCATTAAAATCCCCCCAAATCCGCCCTCCCTGCCAACCCAGCCGATGGTTTATATAAAAAAGAAAAAAGCCGGAATGCAAAGAATATGAGAAAAAATCCGCAGCTTTGGAGAAGGAGGAAGCTGGAAAAGCCTGGAAAAGGCTTACATGTCCGACCAGCCAGATATCAGGATATACGATGGCCAGGTAATCAAGCAAGGAGGCATTGACCATTTAGCAAAAATTGCTTGGGTAGGCGTGAAGGGATTTGGCTTAAAACCCTCCAAAGACCCCCGGAACCACAGACAAATGGATTGATAAATTTATTGACGAGCAATTTGAGAAGAAATTTGAAAAAATACTCTGTGTTTTTAAGGTATTTAAAAAGCTTAAAGAGATTTTTGTTTTGTCTTTTGAAATCTTTAAAATACCGAAAGAAATTAGCCAGAATTTTGATTATATTTTAGTAAGACTCCTTTAAAATCTCCGCTTCCAAGAAAAGAGAGGTCCCAACATTTTCGGGAGACTTGCAATTCTTGCAAATATAATCATTGATTCTCTATTGATTCGATTCGCCGTGAGGATAGCAACCCTGCGGTTATTGCTTTTTAACTGTTTTATGCCCTCAACAAATCCCCAATTGTTTTACAATAATTTACCCTACAATTCCAATTAAAGAAAAGAGTATTTGGTGTTCGACTTACCCACAATTTGAAGTAGATCCTTGGACCATTTGTTAAGCTCGCGTTTGATGAGCCGTCGCTCCTGCTGGCAGCGGGCAAAGGAGCATTCGGCGGCCATTTTGCAAATCAACAAGACGGAAATGAAGCGCTGAGGCAACTGTACCTGAAAAAAAAACAACAACACACACACGAAAATGAAATCAAAGCGCAAATGAGTAAATAAAATTGAAAATGAACATGAACCGTTCGGGTAATTTTGCATTTTCCATTAGCAATCAAGAATTCTCAATGCAAGTGAGCTAATTTATTTAAAATACCCTCATACCAAGCCCCGCTGCGTGTGTGTGTGTGTGTATAAAATTTCATATATCAATTTTGTTTTTTTCGTTGCTGTTGTTGGTTTTTCGAGTCAGTTGAAAAATTATTAAACGAGTTTTATTCAAGGTTAGCGCGAAAACACAAAACCTGTTGCACTTTTTTCTCCAGATTTCATATGCTGAAAATTCGCCGTCGTTTTTGTTGTTGTTGTTGGGTTGCATTCTTGCCGCTGCTGCTGTGGTTTTGTTGTAATTGTGGGGCTTTTACTATTTACTATTCGGGCAACTACCAGTTTTTGATATTTCCTAGTTAAACACACACACACACACCCCTTTCTGAATCGAAATGAGCAACTTTTTTTATTGTGGCGGCGGTTGTTCTTGTTGTTTTTTTTTTTGTCTATTAGATTAATTTATTCAAATGCCGTCAAGCGTTTGCCGGCCGTTCGTCTGTCTGTCCGATTGAATCGCCATTGCATTAATTTTTTTTCTCTCTGGTTTTTATTATTTTATATTAAAATGTCGTCAATTGTTGAACGTGCCTGGGAGTTTGGCTATGGGAAACCGCGATCGTTTGTAATTCGCCTCATTTATTAATTTTATTTTAATTTGTTGTCGCTTTTAATGCACTTTTAATGCGCAAGTTACTTTCCGAGATTTTCATGAGAAGTGAGGGGAATTTTTTTTAGATTTTCCAGAGAAAAAGTTCACGAAAATGTGGTTCGTTTTATGGGTTGGAATTATTTTAGAAAATTGTATGAATTAATTGGGGAAGCGGGGATAAAAAGTCCAAGGGATTTTTAATAAATCATTGACGTACACAAATTCTGAAATGGGGACTTTTTGTCTACGTTTTTCGGAGGCTAATTTTGCCTAATAATATTTTTTTATGCTTCAAAGTCCATTTTAAGCCTTTTCGTGCTATAGAGTGGAAATAAAATATTAAATAGAACAACTGAAAGAAAAATAAACTAAAAATAGGGAAAGAAAATTGAAATAAAAAATATTTGGATTTATTTTTTAATACCCAAAAAAAGTGTAATGGGTATTAATTTGATTTATGTTATTATCAAGTATAGAATATCTTGAGAGAATTTTTTATTTATATTTTGTGGTACAAAATTAAGTTCCCAGCGACTTTAATCTTCCAACAGATTTCCCCTTTAGGTCCTTCTAACTTCCTTGGTTTGTTGGCTGTCAGGAAGTCAGGTAAGCCGCCAAATGACAGTGAGATTCGCCTGCCCAAAACCTTGGCATCTTCTTCCATCCGCTGAACCTGCCACTGGAGGCAAATTACAATGCCGCCACCGCCACCGCTGCCACCGCCACCGAAACGCCGAGAGCATACGAAAAAGACAGTGAAAAACTAATTGAGATTCTAATATCAGATAGGCTCGGCTACATGGGCGCTTAAAAAAAGCCCCCCAGACGATGGATCGCGATCCCCAGAAAAACTGGTAGCCGCACGATGACGACGGCCACATCGGCGGCGGGTCAAGAGTGTGGGGGGGGCAGCATTGAAGATGCAAGTCTTGATGAAAAATTGCTTGACTGCCACTGCCAGGGGCGGGCAGTACTAAAAGTTACAGCAGCAGAGGCAGCGGTGGCAGCAGCGGTGGCAGCAACAATCGCCGGTTGGCGTGCAGCAGGAGCCGTTCGGCGGTAGCAGGTAGCCGCACGGTGGGCGTGTCAGCTGAGCACGCGGCAGCCAGTTGATGATGGACGTTGATTATGATGGACGTTGTAAGAGCCGCGCATCCACAAAGTTGCAATTTGCCTGCCCCCGCCCACCGCCGGCCGCCCACCATTGCAAATAAGATTGAGCGATTCGAGAGGCCAGCCCAACGCCTTTTCGGTATTATTTTAAATATTTTTATAATTAAAATCAAAAGGACCACTTCCCTCCCCTCAAAACTCCAGTATTTGCATAGAAAGTGCAGGCCATCAATTTTAGCTGTCATCGCTGCCAAGTTCGCTTCCAGGATTTCGATTGCCGCCCAAGTCTTGCCAGTTTCCCAGAATCAAATAGATTTCCGGCTTTTCGGGAGCAGTACTTCGAATTCGTTTCAAGTTTTAAGCTCTGAATCAAACGGGTAATGGGAACACAACCAGAAATTTAGGGAACTCAAATAAATGCAATTGGAAGGGCCAAGTAATTGTTAAAATTTAATTCAATGAAAGCGTCGATAGGCAAGTGAGTATTATCGATTAGTTTAGTGGCAAAATAGATCGAATTTTCATTGTAGGGATTAAGGAAATTACCAAAATCGAATTTCACACGACTTTCGAGATTCGATTTCCAGCCGTTAAAACCAAATTTTGTCCCGTAGCTTTCGATTATTTTAATGGATATATTTAAAAGGACTTTTCTACCCGACTTTTTTTAAGTTTCGTCGAATGATTTTAGGTGTCGGAAAAGGGAATTTGTTTCCGGGTTTGAAACCCGTTTCGATTTTCGATTAATTTTCTCGCAGCTCGTTTGGCAGAATTAATCGATAATGTAGATCTGACATTAAGACATTTTTTGCTCTTAAATCGTCTAGATTAGCTTCAGAATGAACAAATTTCCGGTTCCCCCCACGTGACGTCTGCGACTCCCGATTTCGATTTCAGTCGCCTGTCCGAACGGTCGGCCGGCCGATCGATTATTTCTCTGCCGTTAGCTGCACCTCAGCCCGTTCCAATGCATTTGATTTCATAAATATCAAGGCCAATAAGCCAGCCGGCCAGCCAGCCAGCGAAAACACAAAAACAATCACGAAAAATGGCAATGACAGCGACTGCTGCCATGCAATTTATTGGCTACAAAGGTAGCAAAGCAGTCGTCTAAAAGTTGTTATAAAAAAACAAGTTGGTAGTGCGCAAATTAGCCAGATTCGTTGCGAATGCGATGCAGCATTTTCTATATATTTATCCATGTTTTTCGATCCCACAAATTGTCGACAAACACGTGGCGGCTCAAAGTGCAATTCGGCCTGCCCCGAAGGCCAACTCGGCGATCGGCCAAATTTTTTGTAATTAAGAATCGGCCAATTAGAGAAATAGTCGACTAGGCTTGATCAATGCTACGGCCTTGTCTTGGTGGTCTGTCCGTGGCTGGAAGGGGTGGGGGTGGATATTTTCCCTTGTTTGAAATGCAACACGGAAATCGACAATTTGTGGCTTTAAGTTTTTTTCCCCCGATTAGTTTTTTATTTATTTATTTTTTAATTATGCTCAGCCATTTGTGCAAATATTTCAATGGCTGAGTGGCTGGCTGGCACTTTCTAGAAGTCGATGACGATGACGATAACGATGACGATGGCACTGGTGACCTTCGTTTGTTAGTCGATCTTTGTGATATCCGGCTAATTGAGATATAATTCGATTTACTTGGCCTATAAAATTTGCATTCAACAGCCACCAACAACTTCCGTTCTTCCAGCCACAACAACAACAACTTTACTTCCGCTGATCCGCCCACGCGCGCGCGGCGCTCGATTAGTCGTGCCTGCGTTGCAATGACAACTCTCACCTGTTGCTGCTGTGAGGCAACATGCAAGCAGCGCACGCGCCACAAGGCACTGACTAGCAGCAGCAACAACAACAGCAACATTGCTGCCGTTGCTGCCGCCAACAACAATGACAGGAAGATCGAAAACGAAACCAACTCTCGGCTTCGGCTGGCTGACTGGCTCACTGACTTGCCTGGCCGACCGACTCGCCTGCTGCCTGCCTGCCTGCCTGCCTGCCTGGCCAACTCTTGGCTGGTTTGTTGGCTCAGTTACAGTAACACACATTTAGCTGGTGCTGTTGTTGTTGCTGTTGTTGGTGTTGTCGTGGCTGCCCGGCCATTGTATGCAGTCAAGCGCATTTCCATTTCTAACGTTGATCTGCGATCTGCAGCCGCCCAGTCTGCCCCACACACTCTCCTACGAAATGGCCAGCTAGCTGGCCTACTGGCCAGGCCGGGAGTTGCTCGTCTGTCCATCTGTCCGTTGCTAAGGTCGCACACAGCCAGCGAGCACGGCGCACGGAGGCGTGGCGGCGGGGCAGGCTCGGGCCGTGACGAGGCTCACCTACAAACCGACCAGGCCAAAAAGACAAGTTGCTGGCTCGGCTGTCGTGGTTATTGCTGTTCTTGTTGCTGTTGTTGTTGTCGTTTAGAGTTTGCTGTTGCCATTGGACTTGCTCTTGGCTTTGAGTTTTATTGGCTGCTTTGGCCATTTGCCTGATTTATGCCAAGATCTCTGGTTGCCTTGAGCACGGGCATTGTTGCTGTTGTTGGCGACGGCGCTGTTGAAATGCTCTTGACCCTAAAACTTGACGGGTCAGATTAAGACAGTTAAGAACTTTAAGAACTTCCATTTCCTGCGGCCACGCGTAGCAAGTGGCGGAGTTGATTGCCACCGTTCAAGGATGCTAAATGGGCCATGTCGTCCTGTCGAAATGTCTGCTCGTTGCCCGAGTTTGACGGGGCGGCAAAGAGGGCCGCCGGTTAAGCACATAACTGTTGCATGCAACAAAACGACAGTCACTCGAACAACAACGACAACAACGTGCTCTCTGCCCGCCCGGCATGTGGCACATTTTCGACATGTTTTGTGAGCATTTTGGCAGCAGGACCAGCAACAAAGCCGCCAACAGCCCACAGCCCACAGCCAACCCCGCACAGCCAGTCGAAGGATCCGCCGCCGCTCTGCTCGGCTTTTTATCAACGCCCCTGACGTGCTGCAGGAAATGTGAAAATAACGTTACGAAACTTTTTCGTTGTTGCAATATGCGCAACAGGAGGCAACACCCGCACACCCACACACCCGCACACTCACACTCTCTCGTTTATATACAAAAGTCGACGCTGAGTCACCCGTTCCATGGCCCGTTGTTTTTTAGTGTTCAAACTTTCCTATTGCTTTTTTCTCTTTTCGGGAAATGTTCGGTGGGCTGGGATGGGGCTGGGCTTCTAGCTACTTCGGCTGGGCGGAGGGGGAGGATTTTTCATCTCAGTTTGTTGCATTTCATTCGGGGCTTCTGCCTTCTTCTCTTCAAAGCGCCACCTAGCGGCCAAGGGCTTGCGGCAGGCGGGGAGGAGACAACGACGAAGCCAACGACTTGTTGCTTTGAGAGTGTGTTAGTGTGTGTGTGTGCTCGCTTAGGTTGCCTGGGTGTGGCAGTCAACGATGACGACAGCAAACGGCAACGCTTGCCTGCCCCTCACCGCCACCCACACCCTGGTTATATATCACGTATACGTCGGTTGGGACCGCCACCGCCTGGGCATCCTGGTGTGTCATATGTGGAGGAGGAGGTGCCGCTCAGGGGGGCGGGAGGGCAGGGCAGATGTTTTATGATGTCAGTTTCGGGTTTTATTAAAACTGCTTTTGAGATATGAAAGCCATGAGGCCCCGATGGCCGCGCAAGGAAAGAGCATTTGGTGCGTCGGTCGGTGGGTCGTTCGCTGGCCATTTTGTAAATTATATGGAATGCAATTTGAAAAGCTGTTGGTATTTTCATAAATACGAAAGCAGCAAAGATGCATAAAAAAAACCATATCAACGTTTTTACGATGATGCAATTCTTAAATTGCCAATTGAAGTTGAAAAAAACGATCGAATTTTCAACGATAGTTAAGGATTCTAGAGAAAAATGTTAATATTAAAGAATTTGGGAAAAGTTATACCAAAAATCTTGTGGGGAATCATAAATAACCGAGAAATGAACGAGAATTTTGGAAAACTTTAAAATCCTGAAGGTTCTACAATTTATAGAGAAATTTCTTCAGCCAAAAACATGCAATTTAGGATGTCATCTCTCTGACAATCTATGATCTCATATAGTAAGTATCAAGATTTGATGTAGACCCATTCAATGTGATCTTGAAAAGTCCTTAAAGTTCTGCAAGATCAGAGACCTGGGAAGAACCTCAGAAATCTCTGGATCCAAATGGATCTTATCATGATCTTAGCATCAAGATCTTCGAAAAAACCCATCCAGTTGAATTTATTAAAATTTAGTGGATAGAATTTACCGCCAAGCTTCCGAGCTTTGCTGTGACGCAATTCGCCAATTGAAATTCAGTAAATTTATATATTTTTGTGTGCATTCGACGAAAGTTTGAGGTTAGGCCTGCTTATCAGGACGGGACTGGGGGCTGTCTTACAAATTGGGGTCACCTTCGAAATTATCAAATTTCAGCCGAAATGATTAACACTCGGCAAACTCGCTTGTCTCAAATTATATAAAAAAAGCAAAAACCACAACAACAACCAACACGAGAATTGCAACAACAACAACAGCAGCAGCCCAGGCCCGAGAAACCTTATCTTTCGTTTTGTTGCTGTTGTTGTTGTTGTTGTTGCCGGCCGCCGACTCTCCGAATGCCGATGTTGTTGATGATGATGAATTTGCCCTGATTTCGTCAAAAAAAAAGCACAACTGCAGGCCCCCAAAGAAGAGCAAAAGCGACAAACTTGCACAAAAAAAAACAGTAGAGAAAAAATAGAAACAAAAAATTAGATAAGACGAAATTGAGTCGCCCGCCCTCTGCAAATGCCGACAAAGCGAACTTCACATACACACACACACGTACACACAAAGAGGCGCATTGACACGCAGGCACACAGAGACAAAGAACCGCTATTTGCTGGCCCAACAAAATAGCAGGCGGTGCAGCGCGTGTGTGGCCTTCCCCAAGGGGACGAGAGGGTGTGGCGGGGGCGCTGGACAAAAAAATATTTTCAGCAGTTGTCTAAATAACGGGCCACCAGGGCATAGAGAGCGGGGCGAGCGAGACGGCGATATCGACGCCGGGCAAACGAACTAAATTGCTGAAAAAACAACAACAGCAACAACAACAACATTGCACAAAAAAAGCCAACAGCAATAATGAAAGCAACAACAGCAACAAAAAACTAATGAAAATAAACGAAAAACGTAACAAAAATCAATTGTCGCCCCAACCAAACGTCAATACAAGTGGCCCTGTCTATCCGACCGAGTGTGTATGTGTGTGTGTGTGTATAGTGTGCGGGTGAATTGTCAGTGTGTTGCATCGTCAAAAAAATAACTGAACATCAGGCCACAATTGGAACTGTTTGCTTTTTGTGGACGCATTCGGCCAGGCGGACTTTTTTATGCATTTAATTGCTGAGGTCGTTTCTAGAGCCAACGGGAGGGCTGGCGGGGGGCTAATTTGAAAATGAAGTTGATACTTCCCCGACCGATCGAAGAATCCATTAAGTAGCCTAGGGAACACTTGAAAGCCCAGCGATTGGCAACCAGCGACCCTCGAGTGGATGGATCTAGTATATTAATGCCCTGGGAACTTGGAAAAGAACATTCCCATGGCTCATGATCAAGATATTTAAAGATAAGTTAGGAGCAAATGGACTGCAAATAAATTAGAGAGGATAAAGTTAACGAAATTCTGCGAATAATTTTGGTTTTCATATTCAAAATCTTTTGGGATCTTGAAAAGCGATTAAAATCTCTATATAGCCAAATTTAGAAGTCTAGAATAAAGAACAATTGGAATACAAATATTAGGAGGATTTTATGGGGTAGGTAGACCAAATCTCCTCTGGTAAATCTTAAATTCATCTATCAATTTTATAAGGTCATCCTTTTTTAAATTTATAACTCAGTTTCCAAATATTATTGGGTTCTTTTGAAGATGATTAGAGATATTTCTATTTTTATTAAATATATTATTAAAATTTTAAATGATTCTCCTCAGTTTTATCCCTTGACTAAAGAACCCAAGGAGAATATGAAATCGATTCTCCGCTTAACTGCTTTATTTGAATCGTAAGATTATTTTTAGGAATCGCTGCCTTCGAAACATGCTTATAGCTCATGATCATGTGATAAAAGAGCCCTTACAATCGAAGCTTATTCACCCTCGACCGGATCCAATGGCTTCGCCTGATGTAAGCAGCGGTACGTGATCGATAATCCACTTCAGTTCGGTTCCTCTGGCGCCCTTCGGTTCTTTCTTATCTAACCACACACTTCACAGTAAACCAATCAAAATATTATAGAACCCAACATAACCGCCCTTTACCACCTCTCCCCAATCACGTAGTACCCAAAAAATATATTTCTAGAGTTCCGAAAAAAAAGAATGGCCGGCGGCCATTGCCGAAACTTGTTGCGCGTGGAATCAGCGCCCCCGCCTCCCTGAAGCGACACCCGCATGGCCCGCAGGGAAGCCAACAGAAAAAACAAAAGCGGTTGAAATTTTAAAATAGAAATTAAGAAAAAAGATTATAAAAATGCGTGGAATTCTTTTTGCGGATTTGGTTTTCCTCGGAAATTTGATTGTTTGGTTTTGGTGGCTCTTGAATTCTCTACCGCAGGAAAAGTCCTGAAGTTTTCTAAGATGAAACAAAGTCTTTAAGGATTTATGTATTCAGTACTCTGTGCTCTTGAATTGGGTAAGAGACTCTTGAATTATATTAATAGATATTTTCTGCTTATAAATAATTTTCCCTTCCTCAATTTCAGATGATCCGTAGGTCAGCCCATTCAACCAACCCACTTAATCGGTGATTATAACTCATATATTCCTCCTTCCCTAGGCTCCCCCAGAAATTGCTTTATATATCACCTCCAAGTTTAAGTATTATAATAAAATCTTTTCCATGTTCGACCTTTTAAAGTCAGCAGCCCTAGGAATCCTTTCTTTGAGTTGTTAGTTAACATCCTGGAAAAAACTCCACTTCCATTCAGAGTATTTAAAAGTCGGAGACTTCCACTCCGCGCCTTTGGCTCTCTTGATAATTTTTCAATTTTCACAGCAATAAAATTGATATTTGCTCTGGCTGTTGCTGTTGTTGTTGCTGCTGCCGCTGACGAGTTTGTTTTTCTATATTTCGTGGTTGTTTTTGTTGCTTTTCGGCTCGCAATTTGTGCGCGCTTTTCATTTTCGTGTGCGAAAAGGTGATAAGCTCAAGGACAATGAGCAAGTTCGGCATTGCAATTGTTGCTGTTGCCGTTGCTGTTGCCGTTGCTGTTGTTGCTGCTGGTGGGGCTCGCCGAAATTGTTTGTTCAATTGTGTTTATGCAGCGCGTATGGGGAATATCGATTTTTGTTATTTCAACCGCCCCTTTGGGGCCCCAAAACGACGGACCGCCTTCGGCGAATCGAGGTTACTCATACGCCGGGTGGCACGCACGTCAGCTGCCCAAAGTTGCATAATTGCCGAGGCATTTCGAGCGCAAGTTTGGGAATAATATTCCCGCAGCCAGTGACGCCAACTTGTTGCCAACCTGTTGACCAAATCCTCGGCCCGGTGGGCGTGGCAGGTCCAGGCAGCCGGGCGTTGGGTAAAGTTTAATTAAATGCGCTCCTGCGGCTGTCGTAGTTTCTTTTTGAAGTTTTTCCCGTTGATATTTCAGTTGTTATTGGCTTTATTGGCCACCCCACACCCAGTTGGCCGAAAAGAGCGAGACAGCCACACACACACACTTGCCTACCAACTGTACACAGGCAGGCGCCCCTGACCACCCAGCGAGTCAACGCTTCCCTCTCCGCGCCCGCGTGCGTGCATTTTTTTTCTTCTCTGTGACTTTCCCGTGGTTGCCGGGCGGTTGGGGGGGGGGGGGCAGCAGTACTGCCTGTTGCACTTGCTTATGTACTTCCAATGGCAGCGGCGGCTGGCAGCGCGCGTGTGGCGCTGGCGGCGTCGCCGGCGCCTTTCCAGGGGAGTATTTGTTTTCCAAGCCATAGAAAGGAAAAATAAAAATCAAAGCGCAAAAAAAAGCGTAGCAAATGCCACCCACCCGGCCCACTCAATCGCCTCCTACCGAGTGCAACAGTTTTCTCAATTTCCTTTTTCTGCCTCTGCCACTTGTTCTAGGTTTGCTGGGCTGGGCTCAGGCGGGCGGGGCTGACGCCTTCTTGCTTATCAGAGAAAGCATTTCGCTGGGCGCTTGTCAATTCCAGGACCGCCTAATTAAATCACACGAAAATAATCGCGGCGGTTGCATAAACTGCCAGCAACAGCGGCGGCCACGGTTGCGCCAGTTAAATGATTTTTTATTGCTCGGGCAACTTGTTGCCAGACCGGCAACGACGGCGACGACGACGGCTTCTAATCCAATCGCCTCGAACAATGGCAATGCAAATGCAACAAGAGTCCGCCGTCGTCGTGGTCGTGGCTGTTGCTGCCACTTCCTTTGTCTGCCTTTGAGGTCCGTCGCTTGTCCGTGTGCCATATGCATCCGTGGATGCGAAAGGCTTGGGCCTCTGCCACGCTACTTTGTGGCACAAAAAGTGTTGCTGCTGCTGTTGGTGCTGCTGTTGCCGCTGCCTTGCCGTGTTGCTGTTGCTGATGGTCAAGGTCATGAACCTGTTCCAATAACTCGTTTCTTACGTGCCGCGTGTGCACAGACAGTGCGGACAGACAAACAGACGGATTGGCAGCGAATCGTCGTCATCACCGCTGCCGTCATCGTTGTTGTTTGCTGCATGCAACTGTTGCTGCCTGCGGCCAGCCAACTCCTCCCCCCTTGGCTGTGTTCTAATGTTAATCCTTGGCCGCCGCTGAGCTGACTGCTGAAAGCTTAGCAGATCTGCCGGCTGGCTGCCTGGCGTATGACTAATCGACCGAGCCTAAGAGCCGGGCTGGTCGGGGGGCTGCTGCTGCTCAATTTGTGCCACATGTGGCACGAAACTAAAAATCAATTTCAATTTGTCTTGCCATCTCAAGCAGTCGTTCCCCCTCCCCGAGCAATCGTCGCACAATTAAAAGCACAATAATCCCGGAAGACTCATCCGCCCCGTGGGCCAGCGGCGGCAGCGGAGCAACGGCGAGGCGAAGCCTCAAGGACACACGTGCGTGTCCGTGGCTCTTTTGTTTTGCTCGCTCAGGGGAATATGTCATAAATTCTATGAAAATCAAATGAATTATTCGAAATCAAATTCATAAATCGTCGCCAACGTCCCCCGCGCAGTGAGACTTCCGCCTGTCAGCGTTTTGAAATCAGAGGCGCATTAATTAGAAAATTTTTATTATTATTTCGCAGTTGCTTCTTGTGGCGATTTATGGCTAAATTGAAAGCGACATTTTACATTTCACAAAAAAAAAAATAAATCACAAAACGAACAACGAAACTGCCGCCCCCCGGGGAAGCGGCTTGGGGAATTTCCGCGAATTTCGCACAAAAGCAAAGAAATCGAACTGAGAAGAGAACAAAAAACCACCAGCATATCGATAAGAAAACCTCCCTCCCTTTAACCTTAAAAACGAAGGGGGGGGGGGGGTAGGCAACTTGCGGGTCTTCGCAAAATTTTGTTATTTATTTTCGTTTCGGTTTTCCTTTCAGTCGCCTGATTTTATTGCATTTTCGTGGACTTTTGTCTGCTTCCATAGACTTTCCGTGAAAAGATTCAAAACGAGCCTCGATTATCGGAAAAACCACAGCAGCCTCGAATGACAACCGCTTTTCGGGGAACCAACTGAGGTGGGCAAGAAGCCCTTCGAAGGAGAGGCCGGGAAGTCGATTGGGTTTTAACAAAAATTAAGTAAATTAATTTAAATAAATTATGGGACAAAGATAAGGAAGATTTGCAAGAAACCCCGAATCCGTGTAAATTCGTTTTTTCTGTTGCGGCTTCTTTAAAGTTGAAGCCATCAAAATATCAAATTATTTATTTCCTTAGCACCTTTAATACATCTTTAGAATTTGGAGTGGATTTGGCCTTGAAGTTATAGGCTATAGGCTTCCCAATTCTGATCTTCGATCATGAATACCAATAGTAAAATATTCTGATCTTTAAAGAAGCTACAGACAAGATCAAATACCTCCAAAAGACCGAAGTTTTAATGGCAGAAAAAATACAACTATTCTAACATATTTCTAGGAAGCCAACAAAAAGTCCTCAACGAACTGCCTTTCTTAGAAGCTTCTCCCAGAATTTAAAAACTAGACACTCCTCTCCCAGCAAATCAACAAAATGTCTCCCACAAAAAAGGAATCCCCACCGCATCAAAAGATAATAATAAAACGCACAAAAGAATAAGAGAAAGATATAAAACAAAATAGCGACAAACTCAAAACGAGAAGAGTGCAAATAACAAAGGGAGAGAATGAGCGAAAGATTCCGAGAGCGCTAGAAAAATAATGAGCATAATTTTTTTTTTAGATAAGAAAAATCAATAAAAAAGGAAACTGAAAAATAAGGGAAAATTTCTGCGGCTCTGGATTTGCCAAGAATTATATTAAAGGCCGGCAAAAGTTCCTCCAACTTATCAGAGAATTAAAATGAAAATTTGCATTTTTTTACTCACTTTGCAGATTCGTTTTGCGGCCGGAGAATTCGCAGCTTTCGATGAACACAAGCAAAAAAAAAAAACTTTTTCGTTGTTTTAAAAGCGGCTTAGTGAATTGCAGTTGCACATGTAAAATTAAAGTTTTTTTATGAAATTATAAGGAAAAAAACGTTCTCTTTTTTTTTGGTTTAATTTTTAAGTTTTTGTTTTTTTTAGGTGTGAAGGGAAAAATTAAAAATTTATCAAAAAAACGAAGAAAAACGCACGGCGACGTCAACGGTTTCTGCCTTTTGGGGCGAAGAGGAAGCATGGCCACTCACACACACACACACACACACACTCAGACCGGCGAGTGCAGGCGGCCAATGCAACGCGTGTGTGTGAGCGGCGTCGACGGCGGCAGTGAAAATAAATAAAAATTGCGCACCGCGACCAGCAAACAAAACACCAACACTCTCACACACACACGCACACACTCGCACACTCGCTCTTTAGAACTTTACTAGCCGCAGTCGAGCGGCAACGGTGACGCCGACAGCGACGTCCGCGTCTGCGCCACTGCCGGCGTCATTCAGCCAGCCAGCGAAAAACTACAAAAGCCCAAACAACAAACAGCACACACAACACACCACACACACACACACACACCCGCTGACGGCGTCCAACTCTGGCGATCCGAAGCTATGAAAAAAGCGTACCGAACCGTCCGAAACGACCGACAATAAAGCTGCCCATCCAAGTGAGTTGCATTCGGAGGAGCTGACTGACACTGAGCCGGCCACGGAGCACCGCCGTTCTGAGCGGCTCGCCGAACTGAGTGGGAATCTCACACACACACACTGACTGCTCTCCCCGGCTAGATGAATGCACCCCACTCACACACACAGTCAGCTGCATAACCGGCTAGACGAGGCGGGCTGGCCGGGGGGGTGACGCAGTCTAAGACGACGGCGAGAATGCATTTGTCTTGGTCGGAGAACCTCGAGTGGCCGGGGCGAGAGCGAGTTGCAGTTGGTGGCAGTGCGGCGTAGCCGGCAGCTTTTGTTTTGGTGGTGGTGGTGATGGCGGCAGCGACGGTGGCGACGCTGCCGGTGAGCTTCATTCATGGACAGGCTGGCGGCAGGCGGTAGTCGTCAGGCAGCCGGCAAGGCAACCCGAAAAAAGCGAAAATTGAGTGGGGCAAAAAAATAAATGGGGGGGAAAACAAAAAGAAAAATGGTGGACTCCATGAAAGGGTCAAAGAAAGAGGGGCAGGAAGGCAGGCCGCCGGCAGAAATGGCAAAAGGCCACTGAAGGGGCGACTGATTGAAAGACGAGTTGGTTGAGCGAAGAAGCTGGTTAATTGGTCGATTTGGATTTGAGCTGTCGGAGAGATTGACTGACCGACTCACCGAGTCGACGACAGTTTCAATCATGATTGAATAGTTTCAATTTTGGCCATTGAAAGGCAACTGATCAAGCGATGAGTTGAAAGCGCAATTGAAAGGCGAGTTGGTTGAACAAAACGCCGATTAATTGCTTGATTGAAAGGTTCGTTAGAAAAGCGCCTGATTGAAAAGCCAACGAAATACAGTTTCAATTATGATTGAATAGAATTTTGGTTTAACGTGAGGCTAGAAGCCGATCCACATTGAACCAAAAGCTGGTTGAAAGGGACTGAGCTGATTGAACAGCCAGCTGGTTGAAGGGCCAGTCGATTGAACGGGCGTTCAGGGCGCGATTGTCTCCTTTTGAGTGAGTTTCTCGCCCGGCTGAAGGCATTGAGAGGCGGGGAAGGCCAGTGCCAGTGCCAGTGCATTTTTAATTGCAACTCACACACACATCTACCCCCCACACTCACACACACTCGAGCGGACTAAACTATCGGCGCTCAATTTTTCGTGACGTTCGCTCTCAGCCGCTTGGCCCGCTGTGCGTGTTTTTTATTTCGTATTTTTCTCGGCTTCTCCGACTTCTGAGCGCTTTTGTTCTCCATTTTGTAATTCCACTGTGCGTGTGTGTGTGTGTGTGCGTTTTTTCGGTTTCGATTTTAAGCAGCGACGGGCGACAAGTCCGAAAACCGAAACGACAACCCCGCACCCGGCCACCCGGCAACCCTGCCGCCGCCAGCCGGGCTCCGGGGCTGCTGGGAGATGTTGGCGGTGACGACGGCGGCGGCCACGACGACGACGACGGCGGCGACGGCGACTTACCGCTCAACGTGCTCGAAATGCAACTGGCGAGGCGACTGGCAGCGCCCGCCCGTTGCACATGCACTTTTTGTGTGTTTGGGGTTTTGCTTTTTTTTTTTTGTTGTTTTCATCGTATTTGTTGCTGTGTTTCTTCTCAATTTTGTCGCTGCTGCCGGAGTGTAAATTGCAGGGCGACGCGAGTGAGCAGAACTCGGGGAAAAAACCGCTGGACGCGACGACCAAAAAATCGCCTAAAATTATTATAATTCGACAGAGGGACAGCCTAGCCACTCAGAGAGCGGGAGAGAGAAAGAGAGAGAGAGAGAGGGAGAGCCACAGAACTTCGGTCGAGGAGAGCGGTCGCGCGGTTTGGGGGGCGAGTGGGCGTGGAGCGAACCGGACCGCCTGCAATTCGACGCGCGGCCTGCGGACTCAATTGCATGTCATTGTAAAACAACAACAACAACAACGGCGGCAGCAGCGGCGAAAATTTTGTGCATTTTTTGGACGAGGGGCGGCAGCGGCAACAACAACAAAAGCGGCAAAAATTATGGGCTGGGGCCCCCAGAATTTTTGTGTTATTTTTTTTTCGCCGCTGCCGCCGTCGCCGCCGTCGTGACTCGTTTTTTTCAAGGTCCCTCAATTAATGCGAAAATTTTCGTTGCATTTTTTTGTTTGCATTTTTTCGTGTTTTTTTGTTTTATAAAAAAAACGAAAAAAAAATTGTAATTGCTGGTTAGCATTTTTGTTTTGTATTTTGGAATTGCATTTTTAATGGTTTTCTAATAGGCGAAATATTTTTTTTCGTTTTGGCCTTTTAATTGCCTTTTCCATTGTGGGCTCCATGCACCTTGAAATTGCTGAATTTGGCTGAAGGTGAAGTGGGTGGACTCCGAAATGATCTTGGCCAGCCATCAGCCATTAAAAAACAAACTTGGGATTGGCTTCACTGTCTTTAGTTCTCGTAGTTCCCAAATGAATTCCACTGATCCCAAAGCAAATCCGATCACGGATCACTTAAAAGAGAAGTAAGTAGAGAACTTTTAATCCCTTTGAAAATTCTTTGTCCGTCGGAAATCCCAAACCCCTAAAATACAAAACTTAACCACCGCTTTAATAGAATTTCCCACACCCGCGAGAACCTAAAAAAACGCTGAGTTCTTTCCCCTTTTCTGGGGGTTAAAAGGGCAAAAATGCCAGCAAATAGAATTTATCGTCAAATGGCACAAAATTCATAATTGCTACAATTTTTTTTTGGTTGGTCGCTGAATCTCGAAGATAAAATCAACATGCACTCTCACGTACACTCGCACACACGCACACTCAGGCGCAGCCAACGCCGTGCAATTAAAATTGAAAACACACGTAAGCAAATATCCCCGAAAATAATAAAAGAGAAAAAAGGAATGCCGAAAAAAATGCAAAAATTTCATAAAACACGAAAAAGGAAGCCCTGGAAAAAATCAACCCCAGTGCGATTGCATTTTGTTTGACGAGCACAAAAGATACACAAAGTCTGTGTGCAATTTTGTTGAATGCATTTTAAAGAAATGCAACCCCCCAGCCACCCGGCCCCCGAACCCCGAACCCCTCGCCGCCCACAGGAAATGCAGCGAACAAACACGAGAAAAAAAGAAGGAAAAAATTCAATCGAGCCACGCCGAAAGAATCCAGACGGCGACCCAAAATATATTCTAAATTTAAAATCCCAAAACAGACGAGAGGACAGACGACCGTCGAGGGGTGCGAATTTCAAGGGCCTCGCGGGCAATGCAGCCGCCTTGCGCCCGGTCCACTTGCCGGCCATCACATTAACCCCTGATTGCCCGATTCCCCGTTTAACTCGCACAAATGGCACATTTCCGATGCCTTAAATACACAAAATCGCCGATCGGCCGCCACTGCAGGAAGACTAATTGGCTAAAACTACACAGCATCCGTTCTAAGCTGGCGTTTGGCAACGGAACTGCCAGCGGAAGTGACCGCTGCTCTTCCCACTCCACTCCCAGTTCAAATTAAGCTCTCAATTAGCTCGAGATCAAATCAAATGCCGTATTAATTGAAAAACACTTTGGAGATATTAAAAAGCCAACTTGACGATAATCAGAACAAACTACTGCAAAGTTGTCGGGTGGTGAAGGTGAATGAAACACAGGAGATAGGAATCTTCAGAGAGGAGTGCAGAGCACCAGCAGAATTTCCATGAACAGTCTCATTGATCTCTAAACCAACCATCTTCCGGTAAAGAGGATGAGTATAGGCAAAAGAGAGGAATCCTTTCAAAAAACAAAAGATGAGTAGCTCAGTCTCCCGAGAGGAAATCAGAAGGCCCACAGAACTCCCAACAACACTCTATAGGTATCATTGATCCCTAAACAAACTTACTTCCGAAATAGAAGGTAAAAGATTGGAATCCTTTCATTGAACAGAAGGTGAGCAGCTCCCTCTTCCAAGAGAACAGCACTCCCATCAACAGTCTATAAAACTTATTGATCCATAAACCAACCGACAATTGAGAAATCTCGAAATCTGCCTGGCGAAAGGGCTAAAAATCAGCGGCTCCTCAATTCCCGACAGTTTATGGGAACAACGATGAGTGATTCGTTTCTAAAAAAAAGCCAACGACTTGGAGAAGAATTGGGAATCCCACATTTAATGTGGGTTTCTGATTTGTCGATCTTAAAATTAGCAGGAAAAAGGAAGCGATTCTCTCTCAGAAATCGCAACAGTTTTAAATTTAAATTTAGCCACGACCACAAAGACCCCGGATGGCATTGAAGTTGGCGGAATTTCAGATAAGAAACCAACAAGGCCGGCCCACCACCGCTGAGGGCAAGGAAAGTTCATTTTCTTTATGCGCGATGACAACGACTGCAAAAAAATCGAAGAGACTGAAAATTTCGACACCGCCAGCCTCCAAATGATGTAAATTAAACGGCTCGACTTCTTTTGTTGGCCAGGCAAAGTGGACGAGGGGCGGGAGGGCAGAGCGGGTTCAAGTAAAAGTAAACGAAACTGCCCACCCAAAAAGATGAAAACAAACAAAAACCCAAGGAGCACGCTGGCCGCTGCAGTCGCTGCTGAATCAAGCCAATGACCAAGAATCAACGGCAGCAACAACAACAGCAACCCCCTCAGATGGAGATTGCGGCGAATGTGAGGCCAAGGAACTGACAGCAATACAAAATCACTTGGCCTTGGTCAGGCACAATGCGAGCAACAAAAACAACAGCGACAACAACAGCAGCAGCAGCGGCAGCAACAACGACAACAACGCGAGCCGAAAGTAAATAAAACAAAATTTTATTTTCACTTATTGTTGAATTGCGATTTGTTTATTTATTTATTTGCCTCTTTTTCTTATTCCTGGCAGTGCATGATTCTTTGCTCTTTCAACTTCGCCTGTGCCTCTCTTGCTCGCCCGTCCTTCAACCGATAAGATAAAAAAAACTGTAAACTCACCAGCAGCTGATAAGCTGGGCAAATGATTCCCTTATTTGCTTTGTGGGTCATCGCAGCGAAAAGTGAAAATTTGCCCAGGTTATGGACAGGAAACGCACTGCCGGGGGATTAATGATGCTTAGCACAGATTGGCCCGGAATGCGATTGAAATTGAATTTGAAATTAGCATGCAAACGCACGAGGCCCGCCACAAACACGCACACAAATTACCCAGCCCGGCCAGCCGCCAATGTCAATGTCAACGCAGCAGCAGCAACAACAACCACAACACCACCACCAGCAGCAACAACAGCAACAACGTCGACAACAAACGCATTTCTAATGGCTGCGTGGTGGCTGCCGGCTGGCGGCTGTCGACTCCCGCCTGTTGCAGCATCCGCGCGGAAACTGTTGCCACCAAAAGCCCTGGCCCTGGCCGTGTGTGTGTGTGTTTGGCAGGCCGACGGGGGCGGGCGGGAAGGTCATCTCTCTAAATTTTATTTGGCAGCCTGCCAAATGGAAAACAGATGAATGCACTTCTAAAGCGCCCGCGGCAACCGACCCGCCGCGCATCTCCACGCCTCTCTAAATTGGCAAGTGTTGCAAGTGGGCGTGTGTGTGTGTGTGTGTGTGTGTGTGGATGTGCGTGGCTTTTGGGGGCTGCCAATTTTAGTTGTTTAGTTTTCGATGCATATCAATGGGGCCGAAAGCGAAAGTGCTAAATGTTTTAAACGTTTCAATTACACGTTTATTACGTATACGTAACGTGGTTGTGCGCGGCTTTTATGGCTCACGGCCTGCACGCGTTTGTGTCTGCGGCTGTGTGTGTGTGTGTTTTGTTGTGGGTGTTTGTTTGTGTGTGCGTCGAATGGGCATTGAACTTGGGGCAATAAATTTTGCCATCCAGGCAACAGGGCACGTTTAAAGTTTATTTTCAAATCGACTTAATGGAAAGTGAGGAAGACATAAAACTCCAGAAATCAAGGGAACTCAGCCAGAAGAACTCGATTAAAGGAATTCGAGGGGATTACTAGGAGAAGAATGAAATACCCGGAGGAGAATTGGTAAAGAATATTAAATTCAAAGGTGGAAAGGTTGAGATCTCGGGAAAAAGGGAAGAAATCTAACGACGAAACAGTCAATGGACATTTGGTTAAGGGTCAGAAAATATTATATGAAAGATCAGGATTCCTCCAATAGCCTTTAGTTTATTTAAGAAACTAATTTAAGGAGATGTCAAAAATCCCGAAACATTTAATGAACATTCGGCTGGGGATCAGAATACATTATAAGAAAGATAACATTTCCTCTTTCCTTTTATAGTTGGGCAGTTTTTTAAGAAACTAATTAAAGAAGATGTGAAAAATTAAGTTAAAGATTCTGAATGAGGCAATTTGTAGATTCCATTTCAGGTCAAAATTTATGCCAAATTTTGGACCACATTTTTTAAGGTAAGAGTCCTAGGAATATTTCTTTTTAAAGAACCAATAAACCCTTATGAATTTCGAGGAAGTAGAGGAAGAATTCTGTAGAGAAGAAAAGGATTCTAAATGTGAAAAGGCGGATTATTAGATTATTTTACACCTTCTTAAGAATTGAAATGTTAACTGCCAAATCCATAGACTAATTTAGGATGGATCCATGAAAAGTCTAAATAATAACAAAACTTCGACATCTAACGCCAAAGAAAAGTTGACTTCCGTTTGGGTCAGTCGGTTTGTCTTCCTTTAATGATTTATGGTAGTGAGGAAGGAAAACCCCAACTCCCTCCTCAAACAGCCTCCGTTTGGAGCCTGCAACTATCGCGGCCTCTGCTTCTGCCCTGCGCCAATCAAGGCAATTTTACGGCCACTGGGGCAGAACATTAAATTCAGCGATGAGCAGGTCAAAAACCTCATTACTCAAAAGTTGACATTTATGATGAGCTGCGATTTTTGAGCAAGTGCGGCAGCAGCTGCGGCACACGCACAAGTGCAGGGCTGGGTAGTTGGGCACATTGGCAGCTAACATTACAATTATGATTATTATTTTTATTATTATTATTTCTTTATCGTGGCACATGATTCATAAATGCGAAATGGCGTCCATGACCAACACAACAAACAGAAATCGAGGAGCAGCAGCGACGACGTCGACGACGACTGACAGCGGACAGTGGCCCTCGTCCCGTCGTCATCAGCAGCACCACCCCAAGCAGTAATCAACCTCCCCTTGGGCCAACCCTCACGCCCTTGCCCGGTTACATTGCCATATGGAACTCTGAACTGAACCACCAGCAGCAGCAACAACAACAACAGCGGCGACCGGCAACCAGCGATTTTTATTATTATTTTGAATACACTTTTTGTCGGTCGTTGTTGTTGGTGTTGTGGCCGCTGTTTTTGTGTATTTTGTTTTGTGTGTTTTTCGTCACACTTGGCAGCAGCAACAGCAACAGCAGCGGCAGCGACAGCAGCAACAGCAACAACAGCAACGGCTTTGTATTTGCTGAAGTCAACGCCGGCGGTGACGGCAACGGCAACGGCGACGGCGACTGCGCTGCTGGCGTGGGTCTTCCCGTTCGTTGGTCGGTCGGTTGGTCTGTCGGTCGGTCGGTCGGTCGGCCAGCGTCGTCAACGTCCCTAACCTACGACAACCGAATTCGCACTGGGCCAGGTTCAATGAACTTTTTGGCTGCGTTGTTGCTGTTGCTTTTGACGCTGTTGTCATCGCCGGGGAGTCGTCGCATAAAGCGGGCATTCAGGGCGTCCGTCTGTCCGTCCAACTGTCCGACTGACTGACTGGCCAGGCATGCGTGTTGTGTGTGTGGTGTGTGTTGCCTGTGTGTGCGTGCATGAATGAAGCTTCTTTCTTTTAATTTTGTCAAGTTCGTTTTGAATTTCAATTTTTGAGTCATGCCACTGGGCGAGAGGCCGCGAGGCCCCGAGGCAAGACTACCTACCAGATACTTTTCTGTATCTTTGAGGGCTCTCTGGGCATTGCGTGCGCGAGTGCGTCTCTGTTTTGATAACTGAACTGTCTGTCTGTTTGTCTATTTGCCGGAGTGGCCGTCTGTCCGGATGATCGACCCTCAATCGCTACGCTTTCCAGCGAAACGCCAAACCAACTGCGAAAACAATTTGAAAGAAATTAACCACAAAACCTCACCAACCCCAATCCCAGCCCTAGACCTCCTCAGCCTTCACCGGGCCCCTTGGCCAATCCAACAATATTCTGTGAAAAATTCACTGGAAATCGGAAACTTTTCAGCAAATCAAATTACAGAGCAAAACGAAGAAGCAAAAAAAAAGCAGAAGAGCAAAAAAAACTAAACAGAAAATGCGGAGATGGCAAGGCTTTCGGGCCCCCTCGTCGATAATGATTCTGTTAAAAATAATCAGTTTATATTGCCGCAGATACCAGGAGGTGAATGATATGTGCCCCGGTGGCCGGCCGAGCCACCAGAATCGACGGCAGCCTCTGCCGCGCTTGGCTGGTCGGGCAATCTGGCGGTCGCCTGGGATGCTTTGGATCTGAAGCTCTGACTAAACATGATACGGCCCTGGCAAAGAGTCAATCAAATTGTTGTCATCCCAACACACACACGGGCGAAAATGTAATCAAATCTTCGTCTAGAAGCCGCCACCACCGCCGCCTGGGCGTTGGGTTGGGTTGGCTGGTCGGTCGTCTGTCGAATTGTGCATTAGTCGATGGCTCAAATAAAACTGAATTACTATAACTTCATAGTCCGTCCGAAAGTCGTCTCCCGTTGCCGCTGCCTTAGCTGTCGCTGTGGCCATTTGGGTGTGATTAATTGCATTGGCACAAAAGTTAGAAGCCAGGGAGGCGTGGCCGGTGGGGCAGATCAGTGAAGCCTTAGAAATGTCAGGGCCAATGGCAGGGGCAGATCAACTTGGCCGCCAGCCAGCCGGTTGAATTTATGACAACCATCGCGATTTATAAACTCGCCGGGCCGCCGAAAAAAAAGCAGAGCGCAGCCTCAAGATCGGCCCACCAGAACCCCCAATAACCAGCCAACCAGTTAATGTGAGCTGGCTCAAAATAAAATCGAAAGCCCAGCCGAACGAGCAAACCGGTTCGTCCGTCAAAAGTTCTAAAAATGAAACTCGCTGCAAACCGGAGGAGATCTTGCCGCAGGCTCGGCCCGGGCTCCCCGTTCCAAACGAAACCAAAAATATTTTTGCAGTGTCTGCCAAAATTGCAAACAGGCATAAATTAACCGCATGGGGTCCAGATATCCACACACACACACACACCGGCTTACCCGGACAAGCACACCCAAAACCACTTAAGTCCACCGATGATGAGGACGACGACGGCAAAGAGACGACGACGCTGACGGAGGTGGAGGCGGCAGCGGCGGCGGCGGTGGTGATGGTGACGGTGGCCAGCCACGCCAGTTGAGTTTTCAAGTGCAGTTCGGCATTGCCGATGACGCAGGCAGCCCCGACCTCACCCAAAACCATCCAGCAACAACAAAGGGCATCGGCAGCAGCAAGCAGAACGCATAAAACCACCGAGCGCAGCTCTTCTCCGCCGCCGCTCCGGTGCTCCGGTTGGACGGGCTGAGGCTCCACCCCAAAACCGAAAAATGCGCAATTTGACTGTACGAAAAAATACAAAAAAAAATACAACAAAAATTGCAATAAAAAAAGTAACAGCAGCAGGAAGACGCAGGAGGAATACTCTTTTTAAAGGGGAGAGAAGAAAGGATTTTATGTGATGAGAGGAGCCCACGAATTGTGGATTATGGGGTGGTTAATTAGGAGGCACCAATCTCAGGAGAAATGGAGATATTTGGGGCTCCAGGAGGGAACACTATAAGAGTCTTTTAAAGAAAGATTTGATGTCCTTCTTATCTATTCAAAGACGGAAGCTATTCGAATCAAAAGAGGATTCTATTTGGGTAGGGAATAACAGAGAGTGGAAGTCAATATCTTCTTACAGAAAGCTTTTAAATGCTTTATCAGTCGCGTAAGCGAAAACAACAACAACCTAATCATAGATAAGGATTCTAGCACCTTTAATTTCTGAAAGAAGAAAGCGTTATGAATAAACAGGAGAATTCCCAGGGAATTATCTTTTAGCAGATCCCAAAATTGTCGTAAGTCGGATTGAATATTTCCTCACAAAGAGCCATAATATTCTTGAACAGACGGGTAAATGGAGAGAACAACCAACTGATCAAACCTAAGGATTAAAATACGAGAACCTTCAACTCCTGATTCAACTGGAAAAATGGGACTTGACGCCATTAAAGTCAGTGTGCTTTGAATCTCAGAGTCTGAAGATAACAATTCCAAAGAATTTAGAAAGTCATCTCTTCTCCACGAAGGCAGATTTGGTTTTATTGGGACTCCCCAGAATCCCCACAACTCGTTTCCGGGAAAAGTGTAAGCCCCAGCAAATAATAACCGATCCAAGTGAAGAACAAAAACAACAACAACAAAAAAGAAAATGCAGAAAAGAGCAACCAAAATAAAAATGCACAAAAATACAAAAAACTCGAAAAAAAAAAATTTCGTTTGCAGTTCATACAAATTTGCTGGCCTGGCGGTTACTGACCGTCCTCAAGGTTTTTCGTATTTTGCCCTTTCAGGCGGTCGCTGCAACAGCAGCAGCAGCAGCGCGGCGCGGCGCGGAGCGGAGCCAAGCGAAGTGGAGCAGCGGCAGAGACGCCGGCAGTCAACGATCGGAGCGCTCAATTCCCTTCATTTAGAGCGCATTTTTTTCGTCGACGTTGCTGCTGCTCGCTGTTGCATTTTTGAACGTTTTACGTAGCGCAAATTACAGCAAACACGCCATCATCATCATCATCGTTGTTGTTGTTGCTGGTGGTGGTGGTGCTGCTGCTGCTGCCGTTGTTGTTGCTGGGGTTCTTCTTGCTGCTGCATCAGCGGTGGCAGGGCGAAGTAATAACAGCAACAACAACAACAACAACAACTCAAGCGGCAGCTACAACATAATCAAGATGGCAGCCACTGTTGTTGCACTTGCGCCGGCAGCAGCAAAAAATTGACGAATATGCGCTCGGCAACAAAAACAACAAGACAAGTAGAGAATTTTAAGCCCGAATTCAATGCAAAATACGACGAGAATTGAGAGCGCAGCAGCAGCAGCAGCAACAAAGGCAAATAAGCAAAAAAGAGGAGGAAGAGGATGAAGCGTAGACTTGACATAAAATACGAGATCAGAAAAGAAACCACCCCACCCCCTTCATCCATCTCTCCTCCTCTCTTTCTTCAAGCCTGTCTGTCTCTTTCTAAGCGCGGGCCAGTGAAGCATGGGTTTTAATTTATGTAGCACGCACATTTTGTGTTTTTGTTCTGGGCCTTTTTTCTCACAATTTGTTTGCCTGGTGGGTCCCAAGGAACAAGAACAAGAAGAAGAAAGAGGGGAGGGGGAAGGGGATACAAGTCGAGCGCAGAGTATGACGGTTTGGCGGGGCAAGAGCGGAGCAATTAAATGTGCAGCTGGGCGGAGGGCAACATGGAAACCCCCCAACAACAGCAACTGCTGCCGAGCAGCAACAACTAAAATAATCAAGTTAATGAGAAGCAGAGCAGCGACCAGGAACCTGGCCAATTTTAGGGCCTAAAATGACAAAGTCCCCGAACAGTTAACCTCTGGGAATAGCCGCTAAAAAAAAGTACAGGCTAATTTGGTCAGCTGACCTTCAACACGGCATCCTTTCATGTCATTAAGGAGCAAATAAATCTAAGAACCTGTAAAAGAGCTGAGTCAAAAATAGGGAAGCCAATTCTTGGACTGTCCTCCGAAACTTCCATTTATTCTGTCTTGGGATTTGATTAAATTTGCTCATGATTCTCACCAGAGTTAAAGAGATTAGGAAAGTAATTTATTTCTATTAAAGAAATGAAAGAATCTCTTTAATTCTACGAATTTTTGCTTAGCTGCTTTCAATTTACCGAGAGGTCTTAAATAATCTAAAAACCCTAAACTTCGAAAGCGATTAAAGAGGCAAAGCAATTAAAGAACCTCAGGAATTTTCTCCCAACTTCAGCTTTCTAAAAAAGTCATCTGACTGTCGGCAAATCGCGAATTAACCAACATTAAATTTCCTAAAATCCTCCCCAGGGGAGCCAACTTTTCCCACCCGCAAACAAACACAACTGAGTGGATTATGGAAACCCCAAAAGCCACCCCCAGAGAGCGGCCCGGCCGAAGTGTTAGTCGGGTCTAAACAGCAAAACCAAAAACCCAACCACACTCAAATGACCCTGAACTAAATTTGCAAAACAGTCAATTAAATTTTCGTATGCAGTTTTGTTGTTCTGCCGGCGAATGTTGCTGTTGTTGCCGCCACAAAATTTTGAATGAAGCCACACACACGCAGCAACAAACAGACGGTTAGAAGGAGGACAGCCCACAAAGCTAATGCAGCCTAATCCCGTCAGTGCATCTACAGGTGGGTGGGAGGCTTGCCAACAGCAACAACAATGGACCAACGCCAACAGCAGCAGCAGCGGCAACAACAACGGACCGAGAGACGGACGACAGCAGCCCAGCTGCCGGCAACTGCATCCAAATGAAGTTCAGGGATTGTTGCTGCTGCACACAGAATTGGTGGTTGCTGCTGGCTGAGGTTGGACAGACCGGCAATGCAGCCAAATGGCAATGAATATGCATGAATGAGTGTAGTCGTGTGTGTGCGTGTGTGTGTGTGTGTGGTGGCCGGTGAAAATGAAAGTGCTGCGCAATTTCCGATTTAGATGTCGTAATCGGCTCTTTGCTGCTGCGGTGCGGCATCGGCAACATAATGAAATTGGGTTGCCAGCAACAAGTCCCCGCTTGTCTGGCCTGGCAGTCCACGGCTGACGACAGGCACAAGTGAGGTGCCAGTGTTGGCCACATTGAAAGTGCTGGTCTTGTCGACAGACCACAAAATTGGCCAACCCGTCGACACGCTCCTGCCGGCAGGCCGAGAAAGCCGGCCAAATGTGCCTGCGTGTGTGTGTGTGTGTGATGTCCTAACGTTGTTAACAAGCCTCACTGGCCACAAACAAACGAAGACTAATCGCTTGGGCCGTCGGCAAAGTCGCACGGAGGTCGAAACTTAAGCGGCCTTAAAATTGAAAGCAGCCGACAAATCATTCAATTTGAGTTTGAGTTTCCCAATTAATATTTCCACTCAGAATAAGGAATACAAATTTCAGAAGGTAATTTCTTAAGTTATTTGGAAATTGAAAGCAATTTGTTTTGAATTTGAAATCATTGAAGGTTTCTTTAAATCATTGGAAAGTTTCTTTCAATCATTTACAGAAGCTTTCAATTTCGCTGTTGATTGAAACGCAGGTAAGTTTCAAATTGAAAAGCTTCGGAATTTTTTAATAAATTTCCAAATGGAACTGAGACTCCCAAATTTCCAAATAGAACTGAGACTTCAACTGACTGTTCGCTGGCTTTATAAGTCTTTGGATCTGCTGTTTTATTTTCGAATTGAAAGCGGCTGAAAGTTCGGGGTTCTTAATTGAATTTCCATAAATTCTAAACTCTCAGCTGGTTGACGAGGAACCGCAATGAAGCTAAATGCCCACAAAAAACCAAACCGATTGCCAAACCAAAGCAAAACAAAATAAACAACAACAAGAAAAAAACAGTTGATTGTCTTCAACTGTGGCCACTTCCTCGGTTGTCTCGCTCGTTCAACCGGCCAGCATGCCGGCTGAGCCGAGTCGAGTTGAAAGTACAACAATGCAATGCAAAAGTTCTCAAGAAAATTCAGCAAAACAATTTGACAAAAAAGCGAAACGACAACAAATTCTGCCATCTTCGGCGATCCTTGGTGATGGACGGTTGGCATTTTTAAATGAGTTGCGCGTTTTTTTCCTCCTCCCCCCTCGACCAACCCAACCATCGCTTCGGCTGGCCGTCCTCCTCCCGCTCTTGTTCTCGCGCGCGCTGTCAGTGGCCGGGACTGCCAGGCAGTTGCAGTTGCAGTTACCGCAGTTGCAGTTGCAGCTGCGTGGAACACACACACACACACACATACGTACGTGTGTGTGTGCCCTGCAACTTGAAACGCAATGCAAGAATTAAAAGCGAGTAAGCACAAAACCAACCAAACCAAACTGAGGCCGGACAGGGCAACCGACCAAGCGACCAACCGACCGAATGGCCTGCCACAGACGACAGCCACAACGACGCAGTTGACGACGACGGCGACGCGGGACTTGGCCGGCCGACGGACGTTGCACAAAAAGCGCGTTTTTGATGCATTTGAGGCAAACACGGTGACGATGGCCGCAGCGGCGGCGGCGGCGGCGACGACGACGGTGGCAGTGGCAGTGGCAGCGGTGGCACTGACCTTTCCCAATGCAGCTCAAGTTGCACGCGGCCAGCGGCACGTCGAAGTCACCCCACCGCTCTCCTGCGTGTTTGTCAAATGGCCGGAAAACCCAACAGAACGCCGGCCGGCCGGCCAGTCGGACAGAAAAAGCAAAGAAACCCACAAAAATGTGGCGAAATATTTTCGAATGTTGAATATTTTCGAGCTGCGCTCATCACAGTGACTCACACACACACACACTCGGGGCAGGCAAGGCTAAGTTTGCCATCAAATTCTTTATGTTTTGTCATCCGATTTTAATGCTGCCGCCGCCGTCGCAGTCTGGACAAGCGGCCCTCGGGGCATCTCCCCATAAAACTGGCAATCAATAAATTTCTTTATGTTTTTTCGGATTTGTTTGCGCGTTTGGCCGTCTGATCCCCCGGCCTGCGCTTGGGCGGTGCCGAGATAAAGAACACAAATTCAAAATGTCCACTAAAATCGCTTGATTGTGGGCGGAAACCTCGATACTTTTTATGGGGACCCAGGAACCCAACACACCGAGCGGGGGAGAGCAGGAAATCAAACTGAAGTTCACGAGATTTTTAGTGGCTTTCAGGCAGGCAACCCTAAAAGGTCTTTGATTAGCGAATTTAAAACTATCATAGATTTTTCTTAACTTCGTGATTTGGGGAATAGAGAAGGAGATTTCCCAAAAGAGGAAAAAGTGCTGGTGGAGAGACGAGAACAAAAACGTAGAGAGAATTGCTTGAATCTTTGGGTAAGAGTATTTTGAGACTTTAATGATTACCGACTTTCAAAAAATGTCGCCAACTTTATTTCCCTTTCCTGTTTGCTGAGCTGCGGAGATTTGTGCCATGTTTTTCCGGCTCTTCTGGAAACTTCCTCGTTGCCGAATGGATTACTCAGCATCAAAAACAACAACGTCGACAACAATTTCTATTCTAGCTAAAATCCAGATATTATTAAAATGTCGTGGGTCAGAGAATTCCCCAGAACAGCAACCACAAAGGCAAAAATTTACAAGCGAAACAAAAAAATGGATAAATTATATGGGGAACCAGTTTCGATCGAATACTGCGAGTGCAGTTGGCTGCATTATTTTGATACTATTAATGGAGTCGATAGCGCCGAGATCGCCAGGCGATGCCAGGCCAGCGGTTCCCGGCGATGCTGATTTGTAGCCGTTGCTGTTGTTGTCGTGGGTCGGTCGGTCGGTCGGTCATTTGGTTATTTATATTCGGACTCGTAGAAGTTCCAGTTGTTAAGTGCGACAGTCGCCGAATGGGGGCCCATTTCGCTGGGGCGATTATTAAAAGTTAAGCACTGCACTTCGCACCCGTCTAATCGGCCAGGGCAATAGGCCATAAACAGGCGGCCGGCGAATGGGAAATGCTCTTTCACCAACGGCAACTCCTGTTGCTCCAGCGATAAATCCACATTTCCTGCTAGGCCCAAACTTTGAGGCGCTTCGCACGGAAGTGGGCGCGCCGCTTCCTGTGGCTGTCCGACTACCAAAAAGCGCTGCCAACAAGCAGCGGCCGTCATTACATTGGCATTAGGGTCAAGAGCAATAAAATGGCCATAACCGAGCACACCCCGGCCAGGTCGAGCTGGCTGGCCAGGGCGATTAAGTTGGTGAAGCCTCCGCCGAATTTCAGGGCTCCAAAATTTGCTCAATGCCACAGCAAATACAAAAAAAAAGGCAATGGAATCGCGCTCACAAAAACCAACAGCAAATTGTTATGCTCTCATAAACACTGCAAGCAAATCTAAAGTTCGAGGTTAGAACAACAACAGCAACAACGGCGACGAGCAACAAAAACGCCAGCGATAAATTTTAGGCGCCCCGCCGACAGAGCAGCCAACCAGCCGGCCGACCGGCCCGTCGAAGCCGCCGTCTCAAATGGCAACAGCAAAATTGGAAACCGATGGAAAACCTCGACTTCCAAAGTCGTTTTCAAAAAAACAAAACACACACACACACAGATTTTTGTTGTTGTTTTCGGTGTGCATTATGAATGCATACCGAAATGGAGGCCAAGCGCAGCCGAAACAGCAATAGAAAATCTGGCAAAACAGCAACGAGTCGGCGACGGCGGCGAGTCAACCAAGCGTTTCAATTTGGGCTCTCAGCGTTGCCAGACTGTCGTTGTCAATGTCAAAGCATTGCCACCCACCCATAAGCCTACTCAGCCTCAGGCCACGGCTGTGAGCGCTTCCCCTCCGTCGGCCCTCAGGCGCCGTCAAGCGGACAAAACGTAACGAATACTCGGCGTATACGTAACATTTTGTGAGCTCGTTTTGATGCCAAGGTTTATGCAAAAATCACACATCGTTTGGGTCTCTGTGTGTGTGTGTGTGTGTTGTGGGCCATTTAATTTTAATTTGAGAACAAACTTCACGGCATTTGTTAATTATTTGTAATTTATTATTTATGGACCTGCGGAATATTCGTAACGCAATTTCCGCATTTTACATCCAAGTCGTCAGCGCCCAACTCAAAAACATCAATTAAACATTAAAATTCATTTAAAAAAAACTCACAAACAAACTGCCAAGCCACACGAACACCAAATACCCTACAAAAGGATGAGTTCTGAATTATTTTCAGAGGCCTTTCAGTGGCGGAAGCAGAAAATCCTGCGGTTCAATTTGGATCAATTTCAATTAGGAAACTTTCAGGTCAACTGCTCTGAATATTCTAAGGTTTAATTCCCTGAAAAAACTGCCCATTTTGCTGCTTAGAAAAAGAACTCTCTTCCACTAGAACCGTCCAATTGGAAGGTAATTAAGCCCCAGAGATATTTCGATCCATTGAGAAAGTCTCAAGCATCTAAGGACATTTAAATAAATGGGCAGACTTTCCTAATTGGATTCCATTTCAGCGCTTTTAAAAATCAGAAACTTATTAACTCTGCCAGCCCTTTGCCAAGGCCAAAGAGTATTTGAAGCAACAACATCGGCAGCAGCGGCAACAACAAAACTATAAAACGATTTTAATTGAATTTATAAGCGTACAAATTATCGACTGGCATATAAAATAAATGCAAATTAAGAATTTAGAATAACGAAAACTTGCAAGCAACAATTCGCTGATTGCCGTTGCCGGCGCTGCTGCTGTTGTTGTTGGCATCGCAAAATAAAAAAAAAAAACTGCATAAAATATTAGGCAGCAGCATGCAAAGCAGCCGCAAAAGATTTGCAGCTGCATAACACCAGCAACACCAACAACATCGGCAAGCAGCAATGGCAATGCCAATAGCAAAGTTGCCAGCAACAAAGCTCTGAACAGCGGATAGAAAACAAGATTTCAAGGTAAAGAACACGAACGCAGTCGAACTTGATGTACTTGAACAAAATTTACAACAACAACAACAGCAGCAGCAACAATTGCAGCCGCCACCGCCACAGCAACTCCAAATTTCGAGTGCCCTGAAAAAAGATTGGCCTTCTCAAGGGCAATTTGGTCGAGGGCAATCATCGAATTCAATTCCTCTGACTTCCCCTCTCCTTTTTCAAAGCTGACTTTTATAAAAAGAATTGAATTATCTACCGTAATCGAAATCTAAATGACAAAACGGCGACTTCCTCTGAACCGCGATCCACTTGACTGAAACTCAAATCAAAATCAATCAAAACTGTACCACCCCAGGAAGGAGAGTGTGTCTGAATGCCGATGTCCGTGTGTGTGTTGTTTATTTAAATGCGAACAAATGATGGCGAAGCACTGCCATTGACCGTTAGGAACAAACTAAATGGCCAACAAATGAAACAATTGGCGGTTGTTGCTGGCGCTGCCCCAGCCGGGTGATCCGGGCGATTTAATTGAAAAATCAGAAAAATCAGAGCATACGAAGAAATGGAAGAGAATCGCCAGCGTATAGAAAGACGATTAGAACTAAATCCAAAAAAAACAAAGACCCCCTGCAGCAGCAGCAGCAACAAAGCTGCTGTACTCGCATGCAAATCGAGACAAACAAATGAGTTTCGTTTGTAGGAGCAAGGAGGCGGGGCTGGGCAAAATCAAAGGCCCAAAACATCCAAAGGCCCAGGCCAATTCCAGCCGGCAGTTCCATCAATATGGGCACACTAGAACAGCAGTTGTTGCTGGTGTTGCCACAGCAGCAACAACAACGGAAGAAACCATTACCCTGAGCCCGGCAGGCAGAGAGCCCAGGTTAGCCGACTGGCCTACGGAAGGCGCTCTATTATCAATTTAAAAGATATGAGCCATGGAAGCGCTGAAAACTCTAGCAGCCGCGGCAGCAACAGCAGCAGCAACAACGACACCAACAACGTCTACGTGTTGGGGTAAAAGGCGCGCGCACACACACGCACACACTGTGGGTCCAGGGGAAGGGAATTTGTGGTGCAGATTCCGATTTGCTCTTGGGCCATTCGGGTGGCAGACGTTGTTGCAGCTGGCACACCTGTTGCCTGCCACTCGCCAGCAACCCCAGTTGCCGGTACTGCCGCTGTTGCTCCTGCTGCTGCTGCTGTGATGATGGCAATTTGGCTACAATCTGGCCAAAGTTTAACGCTTTGGGGACCGTCAATTAAATCGCCATTAGCCAGCGGAGGGAGCCTTGCCAAATTCAAATCTCACTCAACATTCAAAACTTAGGGGTGGCAATTTAAAAATGTGCCACAACAATTTACCCCTCCGTCGTGGCAACTCACTCAACTCAACGTTGAGCAGTTCTTGCCACACGAAACTCACCACACTTGGCCAGCCCCCGCCCGCCCCGCTGCCCATTCATTGCCCGACTCTCGCGCTCTCTCGCGCCAAGCGCTCTGCGGGCAGCGGCGGACGAGGGGTCGCCGCCGTTGCGCTGCCTGCATCACTGCACTTTTATTGACGAGAACCCCGAAAAAACAGCAGAAAAAAATCAACAAGAATGCGAAAATACAAAACAAGTTCGCCGTCCTTATAAATCATGACCCTTTGGGTGACGATGCCAAGCACATGATTGCCTTATTTACGCTAGATGAAAAGGCAACGGCGACAAGATTAACCACAACTTCCTAACTGCAAGGGACGGGTTTTCGGGTCGGTTCGTCTTCGGGTTGGAACAGGAATCCCGAAATCCCGGCCGATGAGAAGGATCGCAGGGACGCCAGCCAACAACAACAACGATAAATATAAAAGTGCAACGACAACAACGGCGACAGCAGCAACAACAACGGTCTCCTTTAGCCAACAACAATGGGGTAAATGGATAAGGTAAAAAAGCCTGCAAACAAAAGTCCGCTAAAGCGGTTGTTGTTGCCGCTGCTGCTGCTGGAACCCAAACATGCAATTTGCATTCAGACAAGCCAGACGAAAGCATTTGGCATTTTCACTTGACAATCGGTTGGTTGTTTTTTATTTTTTTCGGTGCCTGAAACTGCAACGACACAAACTGCATCCTGGCGAGATAACTTCTGGCCTCAAATGACAACCAGTGAATCAGTTTTCCAGACTTTTTTTGCTGACTGTCCTGTCCGGCTGGCGTCAGTCATTCGCATCCGTTCTCAGAGCGCCCAGTGAAATTTACGGTTTCGTTCTAATTTGTTGCACTGAGCTTGCCACTGGCAAGGGGAAGTAAACTGATTTGAAATGTGGTCGGCGCCGCTGTTGCAGGAACCAAACAGGAAGCTGTTGGTAAATTGTAATTGCCACCAACAGCCAACAGCACCGAGCCACTCTGGCTCATTAAATCGAGTTACCTGGGAAAACGGAAGTCACTCCAGGCACGTGTATACGCATGTGTGTGTGTTTGTTATAAAATTAGAAATTAAAGCCTTCGGTCTTTGGACGAACCCCCCAGCGGCGCCGGGGTCCCTTCCCTTTTAGTGTCAGTTGTCAGCAGCTTAAAAATCGCATAAGCGAAATTAATTTTCAGGCTTAGCAGCAAGGAGGATGCGGCGGCGGTGGCAGGACATGGCAAGGCGTGATGATCTCAGGCCCCAGGGCTGAACGGCCTATTTGAACCGCAGTAACGCTTAAAAAGACCAAAACCGTCAGCAGCGACAACGGCGGCAACAAATCACAAAAGCCAACGCACCGCACAAATGAGCATCAGTGGCAGGCAACAATGCGTATGTTGCATGGTGGCCTATGCCCCCCAGCAACAAAATTTCATATTAAAAAACGCAGAAAAAATTAATCACACGCACGACAGCCGTCGCCGCCACCGCAGGCTCGGCCGACTTGGCAACCATTTGGCCGCCTGAGTTTGGCCTTTTCGATCGCTTTGTTTGTTGGGTGGGCCTAGAAAATTTAATAACACTTTATTTCTAATTTTATTCAGCGAGTTTCCGGCTGGTAACAAAAAGAATTGCATATTTTGCGGCGCTTAGCTGGGATTTGCCTGCATTGTTGTTGCCTTCAATGGCTGATTGGCCGATTGGGGCCATTGATTCAAATGCGAATTAAAAGAAATTCATTCCAACAAAGGATCCGGCATTCAATGGGCGCGGAAATCCCAACAAATCCTGAGTGTCTGGATTCCGAAATGATTGGGAAATTCGATCATCCAATAAAGAAGCCGCCACAGCAGCAACTTTCAGATGCCCAGCCTCCCAGCAACATTGGCAACAACTGCAACAGCAACAATTTCCCACTAACAGCAACACTTTGCATGGCAGCGAACAGCTTAAACTTCGGCAGCAACAATGTAAACAGCTGCAGCAACAACATTGCCGCCAGCAACACCACCAGCAACATCCTCATTCTTCAGAGACGTTGGCAATCAAAATCTGCCCTGTCCCAGCAACAGCAACAACTGGTAACATTTCCAGCACCAACAGCAACCCGTAGCCGAATCCTGATTGTTGATCTGTAAATAAAGAATTCTTAGTCTTATCCTAGCGCCCGTGCTGGTTGTTGTCGTCCCAGCAACAGCAACAACGGTGGCAACACCAACAACGCCCCGAAAGCTCATCCTGATTGTTGATCTGCAATGAATCCTTAGCCTTATCCTAGCCCTTGTGCTGGTTGCTGCCCACTCCCCAGTCGCCTTCTTTATAATTTTTCTCGTTTTTGTTTAGATAGCCGAAAGGGGCGATTCGTATGCCAAACGGGGTTGTTTGATAGTCGGGCCGGGGAATGGGCCGATCAATAAGCCCACCCACCGAATGCCGGCCAGTTGCGGGGAATTAGAAATTGCAAAAAAGTGCGTAAGACCTGGCCAACGTATGTGGGAGTGGGTGGGCGTGGTCATTGGCCTCATAAAAAAGGAACAGCAGCGCGGCCGAGCCGACGTCGTTGGCCCGCCCAACTTTTCGCCGTTTCGCAGGGAAATTTGCAGAAAATAAAATTAAAAATTTTGTACGCACACAAATCGGCCGACCGGCCAACCGGCCAGCCAGGACTAAGGACTCCCGCACATATCCGATCCAGCATTATGTAATTAAGTTCCAACCGTAAGCACTTCAGACTTGAAGCGCCCAACCAACCGGACAGACGGGCCGGCTAGGCGGGCGGATTTTATGGGCGCCTGCCAATCAAATTGCATGGCCTGTAAAAATTGCTGCATTTTTGATTCCCTCGACGGGCCAAATAAGTTCGGTTTGGTCGTATTTTTTACGCATTTTTTTCCGGCTATTTTCCAGGCAATTTGCCGGGCCCACGTAGTTTTTCGTTTGTTGGCTTCTGAAGTGCGTGTGAGCGCCACTTGATCAGGCCCGTAATGCGATTATGCGGCGGACGGGGCGGCCAGACATACGCAATGCCGGCCAATTAGAGTTTTATTTTGCCATTTCAATTGGGCTGCCTGCCAATTAAATTCCAATTTTTCTCCAATCCATTTAAAGCGCTGCCGGGTGCTTTTTTTCGGCCACCACCGGACGCCCTGGGCCAGGGCGGGTTGGCTAACTTGACCTACGGCAAAGCGGCTTAAGTTGACGCGTCGAAGCCGAAGTAGTTTACTGGGATCTCCGTCGATTTGTGTGGCTTCTTTTCGGCTCCGGGAGGTGGCTGGTGGCACGTGGCGTATGCGCAATGCTGAGCCGCTGGACGTTACGGGGCGGGTAGGTTAATGCTTATAAATGCCAGCCACATCATAAACATTCATTACACCAAACAGGGAGCCCCGTGGACCTCAAAACCTACGCAGTCATCGGTCGGCCTTTGATCAAACGCGCATTCGCCTCTCCTTTTTTTTGTGCTGCGGCTTGGCAACCCCGCCGGCCAGCCAGTAAGAGAGTCATCAAAGCCTAGACTCACACACAGGCAGGGCCGCCTGGGGCATGGGGCAACTAATGTGGCATAACAAAACGAAATAGAACGCAGCCCAAGGAGCAACTGGCCAAGGGCCATCGGTGGTCTTTGGGTAACCTAATCGGTCAATGACTCGGGCCCGGCATTTGGCATGGTAATTCGAGAGCCGGCCAGTTGAAAAGTACAGTCGGCCAAAAGGATTTATCGATAGGCCAAATTTAGCAGGAGACCCATCGCAATTTGTCGTCTTGCCGGTTTTGCTTTTGTTTCTCTGGCCGTCGCCTGGCATATTCGTCAATTTCAGCGACGCCAGGCCGCCCTGTCGATCAGCCGAGCCTGCCCCGCCAGCCAGTCAACCATCCAACCATCCAGCCAGTCAGGCAGTCCGGAATACTACAAAAAACCTTGAGAACGGTCAGTGACCAGAAAAAATGCATAAACATTTTGTGTGCTGCGGGGCTCCCTTGCGCCAATGCGCGGCCCTACGAGCGGCCCTCGCCGCCGCCGTCGCCGTCGACTGCCAGTCAATTGCAAATTTTCGGAAATTTTGCACAACCGCGAGAGCAGCAAGCGAAAGACAAGCAGTCGGTAGGGTGGCAGCAACAGGGACCGCGGGGACAGAACGTCCGGCCAAAAGCCGCGAGAGGCACGTACGCCGATCGGCCGGCTTGGCGTGGGCCTGCGGGACTCATCGCATTTATCGTATTTTTGGCAGACGCTACGCACATTTCGTGCATGTGTGTGCCGACAGTCCCCCCCCACACCACACACCCTCCTCGCCGACTGGTTGCACATTTTAGCAGCCGGTTTATTTAGCGCTTTTGATGTACTGCAGGCTGCCTTGCCCCGGTCCAGAGTGGTCCGACGGCCCCTGGTGGGGGCCCCTCTGATCCAGTGCCATAATTTTTGTTTATTTTTTGTTTTGCTCGCTGATTTTGTGCTCTTTTTTTCGGGCTCCCCTTTTTCGTTGGCTGCTCGGCTGGTTTCGCCTGCGCGCCTCGTAAAATTTCAATTATCAAGGACAAATGTGCGTTGAACTTGATCTCGCTTTTCATGGCAGCGCAGTCGACGTCGACGTTCAACGTCAGCGTGCATTTCTTGCACTTTGTTTACATATGAGAAATTTTAAATTTAGACCAATCAGCCCGGCGGTTTCTGCTGCATGGAAAAGCAAAACTTGGGGGAGATTTTGGTTTACAACAAAAACTAAAGGAGTTTGGAGAGGAGGAGGCCCCAAATCAAGTTCAACCCGTTTGGTTAGGGGATCGCAATAAACTGCATTAGTTTAGAGAGCGGCCGGCTATCGTATCGGGCAGTTTTGGCCACAAATGCCTGCAACTTGATGCCGTAATTAAGATAAAAACCCAGCGAGTCAATTAAAATGCCAAATTTATGGAAAGTCCTTCTTCGTTCCCCCCAAAACCCACTAATCCGCGGGTCCCTCGCCCCGCAGCCGCGCCACAAATGCGATGGCAAATTCGAGGCGAGCCCCCAACAACCACCGCCGCCGATTTGATTTGAACACCTTGTCCGAAAATTGCCAAGGCAGATCTATAAAAAAATTGAAAGCTCAAGGGGGGGAAAGGAGTCAGTGGGCAGGGGCCTCGTCTTGGAGGCGGAGGAGTTGGCCAGACAGTGGCGAGAATGTGGAAAATTACCAGCAGAAAAGTTGGGAAGATTATTTCAATTGGAAGGTTAGAGAAATCTTAAGTCCCAAGATTTTTAAAAGCCCATAACCCTTGCCAAATTCTTTGTATATTTAAAATTTCCGACAAATCAAAACCTAATTAAACAGAAAATTCTAAGTCAAATTATATTCCTATCGAACTGAACGAAATATCTCTGTGAGGATTTGAGGCTTGAAGCAATTTAATCTGCTCTTCACCTCTTTAAAGTATTTCAACGGAACTGCATTTTTAGTCCCAAGATCTGCAAACATTTTCAATTCCTTCTCTGGGATTAGGCTTGCTAGACTTTGACAAGGTTCCCAAGTCAAGCAAAGATTCTCAAACCCCTAAAACTTATCGATTTGCTCGCCTTAAAAAAAGTCTCTAATTCCAGAATTACCAACTAGAATGATCCATCGAGAGGTCTTTTTTTCTCTCGAGTCAACGGTCCTTGGTTTGCTGCTTTGTGGCCCCCCAAAACTTCAATGTGCCTTGTGTAGAAATTCCTTCCACTGTGCCGAGCGGGCGGTTCGTTTACCATCGCCTGGATTAAGTTGTTTTTGTGGGGCATTAGCCAAAGTTGAGTCGTCGGCCAGTGGCACTGGGATTTGGGCTACGGCGGCAACATTGTTGCCTCGGTTATGAGCACTCTGGGGAGGCAAAGTGTCGATAGCTGCGCCGACTGGCAGCCAAATGGAACAGTGATCACCTTGTCTGTGGAAATGGAGACACCTAGAAATTGAGCCCCTCAACGGCGACACTACACGGCCGGCCGATCGTCGGCCACACCTCGATTCTCGTCCGGCCGAATCATGCGAGTTAAGAGAGTCCTAATGACCGTTGGCAATGCCAATGGCAATGGCAACGGCAACGCGGACTCCGTAAGCCGACTCATCCAGCGATTTTAAGCATTTTTAGTTAATTTACCAGCCAAGAAAAACATTTGGAATTCCTTCACGGCAAGGCAGGCAGGCAGGCATCCTCATCTTGGATGTTGTTGCTGGCGGTGGTGGTGGTTGTTGTCGTCTAACTAAAAAGCTCGCATTCGATCATTTATGGCAGTTGATTTGGTGCGTCAGCAAATGTTGCTTAGCAATTTATTTATGACAGTTTTTGTGTTGCCACAAAACTGGCCGCATGACGCGTCCAAAAGCCAAAGCCAGCCAACTGACAAAGCAAACTTGCAGCAGAAGTTGATTGTTGATTGTTGAAATGCGGCAAGAACATCGCATCCGACATGGACACACCGCCAACAACAACATCTCCCCGAGTCTAAAGTCAAAGTCAAAGCCAAGTTCCATATTCATTAGTTGCCATACCAACAACAACAACTGCCAGTGGCCTGGGCCGGTGCAGATGATCGGCCTGCTAAATGCCGTCTGGCAGTTGCATTTGGTGCTAATGACTTAAGGTGACTCCGACTCAAAGGCGACGGCCTCAAGACCATCGACAATCGAACCGCATCGATTTCTCGCTCCCCAAGCGGGTGTAGCGCCCTCCTCGCTGCTGGCTGGTGCCGGGCAAGGCCGATCCCAGCCTTCTATTTAGCCATAGTTATTTTGAATGCCAATTAGCTGGGGGTCCAAAATAGCCAAGCGCTTGATGGCCCCAAATGGAGGAGATACGCAGATGTGGGGCCAACCAGTTGCCGGTGATCGAAGCCCGTGGCTCGAGTCGGGGCGGCTTGATTGCCAAGCAGGAAGCTTCCTCTATCAGTGATGGGAGCAGTGATATCACAATCACGGTGACTTGAATCAGAGAAACGTTGCAAAGTATTAAGAGAGATATGAAGAGAGCTCTCTGTTGGAAAATATTAATTCTTTGGAGAGAGATTTTGATCTATTGTGAAGTGGAATGTGGAATACAGATTATGGAATCCTGTTAAGGCTTTTTATCAATTTGTATTATGGATCCAATTTCAAAGGCAGAGTTTCATAATATTTCTTTCAAAGATTCCCAAATAGTATACTTTCCAATACAATAATACGAGTAATATTCTTATTTACATGACAGCTTCTAAATTGCCTTCCCTTAAAAAAGGAAGCAAATCTTTAAGAACAACTTATTCGGAATCACTAGAATCCCTATCAAAGCTCATTTTCCTGACTGAATTAGTCAAACTTTGAATTCGAAGAGCTAATTTGATCTCTTTTCTTTCTTAAATTCCCTGAACTACAACCCTAATCAGAATCATTCGAAGTTCTCCTCTAACAACAACTTAGTTATGATCACCAGCATCCCTTTCCGAGCTTCTCTTTAATCTTCCTGACTGAATGTATGAAATTTTGGATTTAAAGAGCTTCTTTGATTTTCAGTCTGACTCAAATTCCTTGAACTGAAACCCAAAACAGAACCAACCTAACCTTTTCTTTAAAAACAGCTTTCCCATCGTGGTTCATATCTTCCTGACTAAATAAATCATATTAAAGATCTACTTTTTAATTCCTATCGGACTTAAATCCCAATCAGCCTAACTTTCCCTTTACAGTTTACTTCTCGAAGCTTCGCTTCTTGAGTTTGTTTTCCAAAAGATTTCCTCACTGTCTTTAAAGTGATTTGGAGTCACTGTGACTTGATTTATAGGCCACTTGAGGGAATCGAGTGGATCCGAACTGCTGCTTGTTAGCAAAAGGAAGCGGCCCTACCAAATTAAATTTTCTAAAAAAAAAACTAAATGCCCCGTCCGGTAGTCGAGTTGGCTGCAATCTACGGCCAAGGAAATTGATAGGAAGGCCAAAAACAGGAAAAACCTTAAGCAACGAAAAATTGAACGTGGTCAGGAATCGGCAACAAGTGGAGGGAAAACCTGATTTTCCCTGCACGGCAGCACCAAGGAGAGCGCAACCCAAATGGGGGCCGGATGTGACGAAATTACTAGGGTGCCGGCGGCCGGTAATTGGCAATGCAGCAGCAACCGCCACAGCAGCAGCAGCAGCAACAGCAGCGACAACAACACCAGCAACAACAATCAATTTGGCCACAAAAAAACGAAGATGAGTGCCACTCAAATAAATATGATCTGGCCCACAGCCCCTGAGATGCTGCCCGGCCCTTCGTTGTTGCCGGTTGGGATTCGTTTTTTGGCCCTGGACTTGGCCGGTTGGTTGGCCGTCGTGTTGGCCCAAAAAGACAGATGTGCGACATTGCAATTTGTTACAGTTGCAGTTGCATTAACGGCCACCGCCGCCTGGGAAGTTCGCTGTGGCAACCTAAATATTTTAATGCTGCCATTGCCACGCCACATTGATGGTTGCTGTTGTTGTTGGCGGTGTTGCTGTTGTTGTTGGCGATGTTGGTTTTTGTGCTCTGCCTTGGCTTGGGCAATTAACATTTTTTGCGTGCACAAATATTTTTCGACTTGAGAGAAAGAAGCGGCGGCAAATGAGCGCACAGATGCACCACAAATTCACAGCAGCAACAAGAACAACGCCGGCAACAACAGCAACTGCTGGTGGTGCCTACGCCGCCGCTTTGGCTGCATGAAACTAAAACAAATTAAGCCTAAGGTAAAAGGCAAACGGCAAAAAACACACAGCTGAAAAGGCCCAAGAACTCAAAAATAAAAAACGTCAGCCAGCAGCAGCAGCAACAACAACAGCAACAGTTGCTGCCGCTGATGGAAAACGTAACGAAAAATGTTAAAATGCAGCCAACTGGGTAAATTGTGCGCAACACACACACACACACACGCGGGGCATATAAACTAAGCAAATTATTATTTAAAACGGGCAACTCAGGAGGAAGTGGCAGGGGCGTCGGGTGGCCGGTTTGGGGCGGGGCAGTGGCAGGTGAGGGAGGCCAAAGACGAGTAGTCGTACAAAAATTATACATAAATTGTTTTAATTACGCGCCACCGCAAGGGGCACGGGCACAAGGCGGGCAGGGGCCGCCCAGCAGCCAACATTGGATCAAATCGCTTGTTAGTAACTTTGGGAAAATTGTTGCCAAATTGCATTAGGTTGACTCCCCGGCCTACATGAGTTTTTCTGCCCATCAAGTGGAAAACTGCCAGGGCTGGCGAAACCCTAAATCAAAGGTTTCTAGCCATTCGAGTTGCCCGAGAACAATGGCAATCGTAGGAATCTGAAAACTTCTCCCGGGTTGTCTGGTTTATGCAGCCCTCGTCAAATGGCTCCCCTCGCCCAATTCAGCCTCATATTTTAATTGTTCCTTACATAGAAAAACGCTCAAGTTCGGCATAGAAAAACATAAAAAAAAACGAGGCCGTCGAAACACCCACCCCGCCCGGCCGGAGTTCTCGCTGCCATTGAAAAAAATCAAAAATTTTTTCCACTTTACATTTTTTGCGTGCGCTTCCCCAGAGTGGCTGGTGGCTGCTGTTGCCGCTGTTGCAAGTTCTTGTTGCAACTTGTGTGTGTGTGCTTTTTTTGGCTTGAAGGGAGATAGACAATGTTGGCGGGTCTGCCGCTGATAATTACCAGGTTGTGGCAGGCAGGCAGGCAGCCTTATAGAAATTTATGTTGGCCTCGCATGCACAGCGCGTCCTCCGCCAACTAACCGCGAAATGGGATGCCCCAGTGGGCCGGGCGGCAGGGCCACGGAGGCGCAACAAAAGTCAAGTCAATCTTTGGTCTGTTTTTACATAATTATAACAGCACGAGAGACGCGCCACGCAGCCGAGCGGAGGAGGATTGCTTTGCTTTTTGATTTAAATGCCTAAACAATAATTTGTGCATAATTCTGAACGGGGTTATTGTTTTTGGTTAATTTGAATTGCACGAGCCGAGCCCACCCAATGCCCCGGGATCTTGGCATGCAATGAGAACTGAAATCTGGGAAAGGCTTTGGCTCTCCTGCTCGCCGGTTTATGCAAATGCGGGGAGATTTTTGTGCGCTGGCCAAGCAACAACGCCCAATTAGCCAAGTTCCGGCGGCCGTTTTTCTTGGCCCGCTGATATCTGGAAATTCATAAACCAAAGCCGCCGTTTCCGTTCTCTATTAAGGACATTTGGGCCTACGCACTTTTCAGGCAGCATTTGGCAAGATAAACGGCTCGCCTTTCTGGCGTACAAATGGGCGCTGGTTTCCGGCTTCCGGTTTGGGTAAAAGGCCTTGCCGGTCTGTAGAAAATTTACGAGCTGCCCTCGGCCACAAAAACCCACAATTTTCAGGCCTCACTTCGAATTTGCAACGAAACTTCGGCCGCTCCACACGCACGAAAATTGTGCGTAAAATGCGCGTACAGTTGCCTCGGCGGCCATTTTGTAAACTCGCTGCTTATGCAATTGCCGAGGCCCACGAGAGCTTTCGAGGATAAAAGACCGGCGGTAGGGGTTTCAAAATATCGATAAATACCCCGTCAGTCAGCCGCCTTCTTTTCTTTCGACTGCGGCATTTTATTTATATTATAAATTTTACATAAGCGTAATTACATAAACGCATGTAAATGCGTTAAATGCGGCCAACGGCAGTCGACTGAGGCTCCCATCCTTGAGCAGGTGGGCAAATACGCATAACACTTGGCAAAGTTTTGTGGGCGTAGGCCTTGCCCCGGGGACGACCCCAGGAGCCAGACCAGCACTCGGCCGGCGGAACGGGTTAGTTGGAAAATTTTAGCTTCCGTTGCGCTCATTTTGGTGCCGACTCCCCGCCGCCGTCGCCAATTCTGACAGGGCCAGTTTCGCTCACCCAAATTGGCCCACCGCCCGGACCGCCTGGCCGTGTGTCGATTATAAGCAACTGCCGACCCCTGCGCTGCATTTGTTAGGCAAAACTTTCTGCCAGGTCACCGTCACCGTCGCCGTCACCGTAAACGTCACCGTCACCCCCGCCGCCATGTGTGTGTGCGTGAAAATTTTTCCAGCACATCGATTACTTTACGCAAATTAGTGCGTGGATATTTTGCAAAAATTTCGCTATAAATAATTGATGGGCAGTTCAACGTGCGTAGTCCAACCGTCCAACCACCCAAGCACCGCACCACCCAGGCAAAGTATATAACCTGGTTAACGCATTGGCCATCGGGGTGGCATTTAACCGCATCGCCAGCGATGGATTGCCGGAGATTATATAAGAACCAACACACCTCCTGCCACTCCAGGCAAAACAAACCCCCAACCACCGCCAGCGGCATTGGCATCGTCATCGTTATGGGGCCCCCGGGGGGTCCCGGTGAAAATAACCGCTCAATTTGAGTTAAACGCTTAATTTAGCCGTCCATATTACACAATTAGCACAGCTGAGTGGCAGTCGAGTGCGAAATTCCATCGATCCTC